>CM076579.1:713687403-713778081 GCA_034641835.2 Pinus albicaulis
ACATATCCTTTCAAGAACTATGATACAAACATGGTTTCACAAAATCCATCCTCCTCTTCCTAGGTAATTATGTTAACTAATACCAGAAATAAGGATAATTTATTGGTGGCTACAAGGAATAAGGACTATGGAAACCCAAATCCTTCAACTGGAAAGGCTAATGATCAAACTTTCAACTCTGATCAACCTAATTTTTGTCCTCTCCGGATATAGAAACTGACTACTGGATTGAATTTAAAACCTCCTAAAGGAATGATTCATAATTCAACATTTAATCATCGTGCGAGATATGCCCAAAATTACAACATAGTTGAGGATTTAGCTCAGACCCCTTCAACTATGTCAGCTCTTAAGGTGTTTCAGAATTTTCTTCCCCAAAAAAAATATTTACTAGAAGCAATTGGAGGAGTAGATCCTTCGGATTCGACTCTTTTTGTATTTAATCGTGAGAACCATTCTCCTAAACTTTTGCCCAAATGGAATTCATGATTCAAGTTATCGTTAGAAGTAAAATTGTCCACTACATAATTATAGATGAAGGTGCCTAATCTTGCATCATGTCACTTTCATGTTGGAAAGACATTAGTTATCCACAACTTAATCAGTCACCAAAAACCCTTAAGGATTTTGATGGAAGAGGATTTAAACCTTACGAGATCCTAAATTCATTACAAGTAGAATTAGTTGGGAAAACAGTCTCAGTAGAGGTCAAAGTCACTGACGGACCTTTAGATTACAATCTCTTACTGGGATGAACATGGATTTATTCCATGGAAGTTGTGGTCTCAACTTATTTTAGGATGATTGATTTCCCTCACTAGGGGGGAATTATGGCCATAGATAAGCTTGCATTTTTTTCCACTAATTCCCAAACTACTGGGAGTGTTCCACTTGTGTGTGAATCCCCACACCCTTATCAAGATGTTGGAATTGGTTTTCTTAAACATTCATCCTTAATGTGAACTTTTATGCTCCCTCCTCCTCACATTTCCAATCTAGTTTTCCCTAAAAAATATAATGTTCATTCATTTGGAGACTATATGCCGCTCAGTCCTATCAAGCTAGAGTATGAAGCTATTTACTTGGAATGTTAGAAAAATTCTAATACTGATACCTTAGTAAATTGGGTTGATCATTCCCAAGGTTTAGGTTCAAATTTTGACCCTTTAGACGACATATTTTTCATCGACGAAAGCATCATGGAGATTTTGATGCCAAAAGAAACTCCATGGGGTGATAATCATCATCAATACTCTTTTCCTGAAATTATTGAGAACAACATTGAAGAATTTTATTCACCCAACCTTACTGAGACACTTTGGAATTCTATCGTATTCACAAGGTGAATTACGAGAATAATTTACGAAGTATTGAGGAGACCATACCCATCGATATTTATATTAAACTTGAAGTTATTAAAAATATCCATAGTGGAGCATCTTGTTATGTCGACGAGATTAATATTTATAAGGATATTTTTCAAGAATTCCGTGACATATTTTCTTGGAAATACAAAGAGATTCTAGACATAGATCTAAACATTGTGGTGCATGAGATTAAAACCTATCCGAATGTTAAACCTATTTGACAATGTTTATGTCTGGTTCACCCGAAGAAAGCTACTTCCATAAAATTAGAAGTTGAAAAAATTTTGCATGATGGTTTTATCTATCCTATTCCTTAAACAAATTGGGTTTCAAATATTTTCCCCATTATGAAGAAACATGGTACGATCCGAATATGCATCGATTATAGGGATATTAAATGATCTTGTCCCAAGGAAAACTACGCAACCCCTTTCATTGACCAAATTGTTGATGATTGTGTTGGAAGTGAATTTTTTTCATTTATGGATGACTTATCTGGTTACAATCAAATCAACATCCTATTGTCGAACCAACATAAAACTATGTTCATTTTTCCATGGGGTACGTTTTCCTACTGCAAACTTCCTTTTGGTCTAAAGAATGTTGGCACAACTTTCCAAAGAGACATGAACTATACTTTCCATGGTATCAAGCATATAGTGAAACCTTATTTGGATGATTTTCCTACCCACTCCAAACATTGTGACGATCATCCATTGCATCTCATAGCGATATTCCTACGTTGTTGACATTATAACACAAGATTAAATCCACACAAATGCGTATTTTGTGTCCAATCTAGTCGACTTCTAGGATTTGTAGTGTCTAAGAATGGGATTTGCATTGATCCTCTGAAATTCCAAGAAATCATTGATTTGCATGCTCCCTCTTCACTCATTTAGTTAAATTTCCTTCAAGGGAAGGCTAAATTTCTATGTAGAAATTACGAAAAGATTTACTTGTTTACAGAAAAAGGGGGTTCCCTTCCATTGGGATCACACTACTCAAAAATATTTTGATGCCATGAAAAATGTGTTAGCTTGAGAATCTTTATTATATCCCCCTGACTATAAATGAGACTATTTCCTCTATTTATATGTGGAAGTTACCACCATCACTATGGTGTAGGTAAGAATATGACTTAGGAGACAAATACACCATATATTGCTTGAGTTGAAACTTGACCGAGACTAAAGCTAAGTACTCACACGTCGAAAAGTTAGCTTTGGCAGCTTTGAAATTTTTCCAAATATTTCACCATTATATTTTTATTCAGAAGACTCTTTTGATTTCTTATTGCAACCTAATGAATTACATTTTTTCACGTCAATTTTTGGGGGAAAAATACTCGAAATGGGTAGTTATGCTCCATGAGTTTGATCTGGAATTAATCAAATCCAAATCTAAGAAATCTTTAGTCTTCACCAAAATTATTTGCGACCTTCCCTCCTCTGAGTCAAAATCAATAATTGATGATTCTATTCCAGATGAAATATTTTTTCTGATTGACTCTTATGATCCCTGGTATGGAGATATCCTTACTTATCTCCAGACCCAATATTTATAGCCTGATACTACTTGTTAGAAAATTATATATTATAGAGAAATGCAACACATAAAATATGAAAAAAACAAAATCACACAAAACACATAAAACTAGAGAGACATAGATATCCATGGTTCACCTAGTTTGGGCTACGTCCACCCTGAACAACCAATCCTTCCTTTTTATTATCTAGCAAAATGAAGAGACACAACCTACAAAAAATCCGCTGTAATATCCTCTATTCTCTCTCACAGTCTCTCTATCAGTTTCTCACTATGAGAATATACATAAAATACACAACCGCAATACAATACCCTCATATAAAACGAGGGGTTGCTTCTAGGGAAAAAAACCCTAAATCAAACATAACTTCTACCGTGAGATCATCCGCCTAATGATCAGCCAAGACTGACTAGAAATTACTATACTATTACAAGGCAATTTTACATCTGTTTTTAGCTTCGAGGGTGCTTCCCCCCCCTATACCCCCCAAGCAGCATACAATTACGGGCGGAGTTGCCGCCCCGTTAAGAACAAGGGTCCAATGTTGTGATATAAAATAAAGAAGGTAATCAGGCTCCACACCCAACACTACTAATTTTGATCAGCGTTGAATTTGATACCAGGATCATCAATATATCATAATTGGTGATACTCTTTACCAATGTGGTGTAGATACGATATTTTGAAGGTTTATTACTCATGATGAGGTCAAGAAAGCTCTGAATGAATTCCATGCTGGAGCATGGGATGGACACATGTATGGGTATGTGATTGTCCAAATTTTTTTATGTGCTGGTTATTTTTGGTCGACATTGTTTCAATATTGTAATATGGAAGTCCATAAATGTCACACATGTCATATTTATAATAGGAAAACCCATCCCCCACCTACTCTTATGCATCCAGTTATTGCTGTTGGACGTTTTTCTAAATGGGGCATTGATTTCATGACCTATAACCCTCACTCGACTAGGGGGCATGGCTACATTATTGTTGTTGTAGACTAATTTACAAAATGGGCCAAAGAGATGCCTATGTTTGACAACAATGACAAAAATTTTGCACTGTTCCGTTTCAACCATGTTATTTCTAGATTTGGTGTGCCTCAAGCCATTGTTACAAAACATGGAAAACATTTTCGAAATTACATGATGTCTGAACTTACATCCAAGTTAGGCCATCAACATGATAGATGAACTCCATATTACCCACAAGCTAATAGGAAAGTAGAAGCCATTAATAAGGCTTTAAAAATTATGCTCCAACACATGTTAGGGATTCATACGATGAATTGGAATTTCAATATTTTTTCACTTTGTGGGCATACCAAACATCTGTATGAAATGTGACTGGATTCACACCCTTTTAGTTTGTGTATGGTCTAGAAGAAATTCTACAGATTAAATGTGAAATACCATCCTTAAAGCTTTCCATAGAGCTTTTTCCTGCAAATTTCTCAGAAGAAGAACGTTTTTTGCATCTAACTCGCCTAGAATAGACCCGACGCAATGCCGCAATGGCCAACGTGGCTCACAAAAAATGTGTCGAAGCACAATTTGACTAGAATGTTAAACTTTTTCCTTCTCGAAAGGTGACCTAGTCCTTTTATACGACCAGGAAGATGAAAAATTAGGAGCTGGGAAACTCGAACCATTATGTTTAGGTCCATATATAGTCAAATTTTTATTAGAAAAAGCAACCTATGAACTAGTTTACTTTGATGGAATTCCCTTGGTGAAACCCCGAAATGGGTTGTACTTGAAAAAATACTATGCTTAGATTTCTTTTGCATAGTCACTGTGTACATACTGTATAAGTTTGATAGTGTGTTTACAATGTCGTTTTATAGATTTTTCTATCGTCTCTGCTCATCTCGAGTTTCATTTGATTTGTAGATGTCAGCATTCCCTCAGCTATATGTTGGTTATGATGATGGCGCAATGGAAAATCTATGTTCCCGATGACAATTTAGTGAGTCTACAAGGAATTTGTATCAGTTTCTCGACTAATAACATTGTTGAGTATAGTGTAGTGATCAAATTACTACCTGATGCTATTTGATGTGGAATTTTCCTTGTAGTTGTCATGATCAATTCACAACTTATGGTACAACATTTAAACAACGTCTATTCAGTAAGAAGTCCAACTTTATTATGCGTGTTTTTAAGGGTTCGCCTCTTTGAGTGACATTTGATTACATCCAATATCAACATGTTCCTAGGAGTCTCAATACCTTAACAAATTCCTTAGCCAATTATGTATTATACAGACATTTGCAACATATGTAAATACACAAACCATCATCATACATTGTGCAAGAGAGTAGAATAAAAGTAGAAGACATCCATAGATAGAAAAATATATCTAGTGTTTGGTTTTACAAAAATTGTGTTCGAGACACATATGGCCCATGAAATATAATATAACAATACATGTAGACAAAATATGGCTCAAAATTATCCCAGGCTACTAATCCCGATGACGTTCGTGATAACACACAATTGTGTGAGCGAGTTTACACAACAATCGAATGATATGATATGGAACTCCTATAGTGTATCGCTACACATGGATAGGGACTTCATTAATCCCTGTGTTTGGAAGACTGCGAGTCAAATCCTCGACATCGTGCTCAAAATAAAAAAGTGTCCCACCTATGTTGGGATCAACCATCTCTTCTTCTGCTCCCGCAATAACTCGAACATGTACAAGCTGAGGCTGTGCCCGTCGTTGAAGAGATGACACGCCTACTAGTCACACAAGTTCAATATCTGCATGTGAAACCAATAGTTAGTCTATGATACATAAAAAAATTAAAATTGTAAAACCCAAAAATCCAAAAATATTTAAAATGAGATCGTTCTTACCTACATTACCCCATTGCTCACCTTTGGGTAAGACAAGTTCTGGGTCTCCACAGAAATCAAATCCAGCATAGGGGTAGTCATCGACCATAATCAACTCAACTCGTAGTTGATGTAGGAATAAACAACACACAATTCCTACCAATCAATTCATTGTAGTAAAATGTATAATTTTACTAAGGCCCAGACTTTTCCTTATGAAACTAGTTTGCTTCTTGTTGGTCCAGATATACTAGATTTCCACAACTTTAGTCAATGTAAAATTTCCCACTTATTTCCCAATACAATGATGTAAATGTCTCGAGACCATATACCATTTATTTATTTCCAAATGGTATTTTTTTTAAAAACCCCGCTTGAACTATATCATTTACAAATTGGAATCCATTAAAGGATTTGAATAACATGAATTTAAACCAAAAATATATGACAACTTCAACCTTCATAGGTTGTATCCATATAATTCAATTGATTTGACCAATGCATAAAGCGTTAACAAAATATAAGTTAAAATTTAACGTGGTTCAATTCATATCTCAGCAAATTCTAAAACCCGTCGTAAGCAAGGTTATATCTCTGCCTATGTATATATATTATAAACTGTGCACATGTAGAATCAACATTATTCTCACCATAAACAATATAGCGCAACCAGATTTTGTGTAGCCTACGCACGCCACTGTGGTTTCGACATTTAACTTTGTATCGACGATAGAGTCCCCATGCAAATCAATTCTGTTAACTCGTTCACCATCACAGTTTTATAAAACCATTTGTCAGCACTGTTTCTTGACAATTAGTATTACTCTTCCACTGCTGCTATCAACATAAGTTTAATACTACTTATCGATGTCAATTCAATGCTACCCTGCGTTCAATGATAACCAATGCTGCTCAGCGTACAATGCTGTGTGCAATGCATTATTTATTGACTTGCCACGTTGATGACACGACTCTCACGAAGATGAGCTCGGCTTTCACTAAAATGAGTTCTCTCTGTACCTTTGTTTTTTTGAATGGTTCGACATTGGCATTATATAGAAATATTAACGTTAGTTAATAACGCTTAACAAGCTCGAGGGTTGAACTTTGTCCACTTGCATTCACGACGTATATATACAAAATAACACAACAAACATAATTGCACTCAGAAAATAAACGGATAATTAAAATTCCAATAAAACAAACTACTGCATGCGCTAATAATCATTAGTTGCCCCTCTGCAAATACAATCTCTAGCTCACATTTTCTGTTTTTTTCCTCTTACACACTCTCATCCCCTATTCATCTTCGAATTCTCTAATTTATACAAAATATGAGAAACTATTCTTCTCGAAATAGTATTTTTCTAGAATTCCTCAACAAACCAATGCCTCCCTATTATTAAGAATTTTCCCCTATCTTGGCTCTATTCCATGCATGTAAAGAAACCAATTCTATAATTATGCCAAATTTAATTCAATACAAAACAAACTAACAATTATCTAAAAATAAATAACAAATTTAATAAAATAAATTATTAAACTATTCCTAAGTTTATTCTATTTCCAATTAATAAAGTAAATTAGCCACAACATGTGACCAAAGAAGTCACATTGCTGGCTAGGTTCCCGATGCTCTTGCATTAGACTCCCGGGGAAGAAAACTGATCTTGTAGTACTTTGACATTGATTCCCAATTTCTGTAGCTCTGCTCTAGTCATCCAACTGATGTCTTCGACTGGCTGTCCTTTCCACTTGACCAAATACTGATAATAATTTTGGTTCCTGGTTTTCTTTGACACTCTATTTTCCATTTTTCTAGCTTTGGGATTTCTTCTGTTATGGCGTCTCCTTTTGGTTCTTCTTCTGGTTCTTGGTATAGGTAAAAATCTGCAATACATGACTAAGTCACCTACTTGGAATTTCTTTTTCCGCCTCTTCATATCTTCTCGCTGCTTGTCTGTACTACTGCATTCCTGTCATCTGCTTTTGACATCTCCCTCAAATATTCTTCTAGGAGTTAGCCACTTCATGACTGCTTGGATTTTCTTCAAATCCACTTTCCACTCTTCTTCCAAAACTTCATTCATCAACCTGATGGTGATTTTATTTATGGCTCGAAAATCTGTGCTCATGCGCCATTCATCTTCTTCCTTTGGACTGAGTACTGTTGGTACTACACATGGATTAAGGATTCCTCTTACTAACCCTTTATCTATCAGTTCTTGCACTTGTCTTCCATCTTCGGCATTTTCCTACAATGTTATCCTATAGGCTTCTCCATTCGGCAAACTGGCTCTAGGTATTTGATCAATATGGCGACTAACACTCGTGATGGGTGGTAACTTATTCAGCAATTCATCCACAGTAATATCAGTAAAATCATTCAATAGATTCTAAATTTCTTCAGGTAAATCTTCTAAATTTGTAGAAGTTAAAATTACCTTGGGTTTTCCAATGCTAGCAAAATGCATCTCCTTACCCTTCTCATCTTCCTGAAACAGAGTCTTCCCACTCATCAACATAATTCTGTTTCCAGATGTCTCCTCATCAGCTTCGGCTTTCAATGGCAGCAGTGTATGCTTATTCCCATATTTCTCAAAAGTATAAGTGTTTCTTCTGCCATCATGTATGGCATTTTGGTCAAACTTCCATGGTCTCCCCAGTAATATGTGACATACATCCATCGGCATTATATCACATAAAATAACATCCTTATAAGTGCCAATCTGAAAGTCAACTTTACATTGTTCAGTTACAATAACTCGATGGCCTTTCTGAAGCCACGATAATTTATAAGGAGTGGGGTGTACAATTCTCTCCAACTTCAACTTGTTTACCATTTCTGTAGAAACAAGGTTATCAGTACTACCACTATCAATTACCAATTTGCAACACTTACCCTTTTACTTACATACAATTCTGAACATATTCCTTCTTTGAGCTGGTTCTCTGGCTTCTTTAGCTTCTTTAAGCAATACCCTCTTTAGTAACAAGGATCCTCCCGCTTCTGGTGGTTCCTCTTTGGCTTCAGGTTGAGGAATCTCCTCCTTGGCTTCAGCAACGTTCACATTACGCTGAGTCGCTGACTTATTGTGAGGACAATCCCATTGCAAATGTCCCCATTCACCACATGCAAAGCACTGAACATCTCTTCCTCGGCCTCTACCTCTGGGCACGAACCTTCCGCGGCCAGAATCTCCTCTTTGTGGTGATCTATTGCTCGCACCCCCTGCCTCATTATGAGAATGTTGAAATCTAGATTCAAATGTTCCCCCTTATTTTGCCGGACTCTTACCTTTATTTCTCTGGTTTTGTTTGCGCAATAGTTTTTCCTCTGCCCTCAAGGCTGCTTGACAGGCATCTTCAATTGAATTCAAATTTAATAAGTTGATCTCATCCTGTATTTCATATCTCAAACCATTTATATATCTAGCTACCTTTTCTAGATCATCTTCAACATGGCCAGATCTAATACTCAGCTTATAAAATTCTTCAGTATATTCCTTGATTGTCATCCCTTTCTGTTTTAAGTTTTGTAATTGTCTAAACAAATTTAATTGGTAATCCTTCGGAAAAAACTTACCCTTCAACTTACTTACCATCCTGTCCCATTACTTGATTTTTGGCTTCCCTTTTTGCTCCCTGGATATCTGCGATTCATCCCACCATAAGGCTGCATGGCCTTTCAATCTCGTGGCTGCAAACTTCACTTTCTTCTTGTCATCGAATTATTCATAGTCGAAGTATTTATCTAACGAACTGATCCAGTCCATTAGCACCTCCACACTAAGACTTCCATCATATAAAGGTACCTCTACCTTTGGTCGGCTACTGACCTTTATGAGCATTTTCATAACTTTGGCTGCTTCTCTTTCCTCCTCTGCTTCTTCGTCAGTGGTCTCTTCTTCATCGACACCGGCAATTCCACCATCCTTTGCTCTCCTCTGAGTGGTTTCTACTGTAGCCAGTCTCGTGCGCAAATTCCGGATCTCATCTAGCAAAAATGCGTTTGCTATAGGTCTCCCTCGACCTATCCCAGCTCCTCTTCTCGGCGACATTCTTTGCAATGCTCCAAAAATAGCTTAACAAGCTCTGATACCAAAATGATGTAGGAATAAACAACACACAATTCCTACAAATCAATTCATTGTAGTAAAATGTATAATTTTACTAAGGCCCAGACTTTTCCTTATGAAACTAGTTTGCTTCTTGTTGGTCCAGATATACTAGATTTCGACAACTTTAGTCAATGTAAAATTGCCCACTTATTTCCCAATACAATGATGTAAATGTCTCGAGACCACATACCATTTATTTCTTTCCAAATGGTATTTTTTTTAAAACCCCACTTGAACTATATCATTTACAAATTGGAATCCATTAAAGGATTTGAATAACATGAATTTAAACCAAAAATATATGACAGCTTCAACCTTCATAGGTTGTATCCATATAATTCAATTGATTCGACCAATGGATAAAGCGTTAACAAAATATAAGTTAAAAGTTAACTTGGTTCAATTCATATCTCAGCAAATTTCAAAACCTGCCGTAAGCAAGGTTGCATCTCTGCTTATGTATATATATTATAAACTGCGCACATGTAGAATCAAAATTATTCTCACCATACACAATATAGCGCAAACAAATTTTGTGTAGCCTACGCATGCCACTGTGGTTTCGACGTTTAACTTTGTATCGACGGCAGAGTCCCCATGCAAATCAACTCTGTTAATTCGTTCACCATCATAGTTTTATAAAACCATTTGTCAACATTGTTTCTTGACAATTAGTATTACTCTGGCACTGCTACTATCAACATAAGTTTAATACTGCTTATCGATGTCAATTCAATGCTGCCCTGCGTTCAATGATAACCAATGCTGCTCAATGTACAATGCTGTGTGCAACACATTTTTTATTGACTTGCCACGTTGATGACATGGCTCTCACAAAGATGAGCTCGGCTTTCACTAAAATGAGTTTGCTCTGTACCTTTGTTTTTTTGAATGGCTCGGCATTGGCATTCTATAGAAATCTTAACGTTAGTTAATAACGCTTAACAAGATCGAGGGTTGAAATTTGTCCACCTGCATTCACAACATATATATACACAATAACATAGCAAACATAATTGCACTTAGAAAATAAACGGATAATTAAAATTCCAATAAAACAAACTACTTCATGCGCTAATAATCATTAGCTACCCCTCTGCAAATACAATCTCTAGCTCACATTTTTTGTTTTTTTTCCTCTTACACACTCTCACCCCCTATTCATCTTCGGCTTCTCTAATTTATACAAAATATGAGAAACTATTCTTCTCGGAATAGTATTTTTCTAGAATTCCTCAACAAACCAATGCCTCCCTATTATTAAGCATTTGCCCCTATCTTGGCTCTATTCCATGCAGGGAAAGAAACCAATTCTATAATTATGCCAAATTTAATTAAATATAAAACAAACTAACAATTCTCTAAAAATAAATAAAAAATTTAATAAAATAAATTATTAAACTATTCCTAAGTTTATTCTATTTCCAATTAATAAAATAAATTAGCCACAACATGTGACCAAAGACGTCACATTGCTGGCTAGGTTCCCAATGCTCCTACATCAGTAGCTATCTGAATAATGTAAGGGTAAAAATAACTGTAGGTTCTTGCCCATGACAAGCCATCAGATCTACCCATTACCTCACACGAGGCACTCTAGGTCCCAGAAACTCACAGGATATCTGCTGAGGACGAAGTAATGGTATCCTCTCTAAAGCAAAGGATACAATGATAGAACCATATCTGAAGTTCTTCGGTCATCCTATACTTTACCAATTGAGTTGTTATTTTAGATTCACCAAAACTCCTTTAGACCAGTTGAAAACAATAGGTTCCAAGCATTCCAAAGCATACTGCATTTGGGACTTAGTAGCTAGATGTAAAGCTCCACTGTTTTCCAACCAAGTGATTGTAAACATGGTTTTCCAAAGGGGAAGTTGAATGATATCCTTCATTTATATTTTCCCATATTTAGTTAGTTGACAACGTGGTCCACAATATGCATTTATGTAATCTTTCACTGTCTCACCACCACTCCTCATGCCTGATAATGAAATAGGAGCCCCACTATGAGAAATCCCCATCAAGAAGTAGATGTCTTCAATATCTATTGTGACGATATGTTCTCCAACCTTGGAGAACTCTCCCTGTGTATCCCAAGATATGAACAAGTAATCTTGTAACTCTAGTTGGGCCCTCATACCCAAAATCATGAAGAAATTGAGAAGCCCAAAGTTTCTCAAAACCTAAACTATTATTGGGTCATTGGAAAAAACCAGATCCTGAGCTTCATGCTCTCTTTCTTGCCATATTAGAACCATTTTCGCTCCAATGAAACACTTGCAAATGACATGAAAAACACTTATAATTAGCCACATGAAGAAATTTGTGAGAAATTTAACTTAAAATTATTTTTTCTTGGAACTTTATTGTACCCATCACACATTCTCTCACTGAACAAAGTGACCCATCACACTTTCCCGCCTTGGTAAGCACGTTGGCTCACACTAGTCAGTGTAAATTTCACTGACCCATCGCACCTCCTGATATAAAGAGAGTGCGATGGGCCTAGGATGCATCCTCAAAGCTTCAAATATCTTCCTAAAAACTTCATTAAATAGAAAATGGAAACCAAGAAACTTATGAGAAAAGATAAACCACCTCCCTGGATCTAACGAAACTTGAAATGGTCGAACAATTTAGCTACAATAAATTGCTGAATGTCAAAGGTAACAAACTACTTAGAGCTCAATTTCAATGGTAAAACTGAAAATGGATTGAAATGAAATTTCAATTTCACTTTTGTGTGGTCAAATTAGTCATTATTTTAATATTTTTTAATGTTTTGACCTAATTTTTCCAGGTGTCATTTATTTTTAATTTTTTTTTGGTATTATGAGAAAGTTAAAAGGTAATTGAAGGATGTAATATAGATTATTAGTTGGATTCAAATCATTTTAATGAATGAGTTTACTTTTATCTCTTTTTCGGGATCATTAAACTTACAAAAAAAGAACCCCCTGGAGTCCTCTTTGAGCTCTTTTCAAACTCCCAAAACATGAAAATATTGTCGAGCACTTGTCTTTTTGAACTCATTAAAGTAAATAAAATGACATTTTCCCAATATAAGTTTAACCATTTTTTAGACTGGGTAGACTATTTACAAAAAAGGAATACTTTAGTCAAACATGGCTAAAAGGTTCTCCTGGGTATTGTTTTATGCCTTTTTTTGGGCCAATGAGAATAAATTTACGAAAATGTACATTTTGGAGTCTTTTTTTCACCTCTTTTTCAAACTCTCTAAAGATGAAAAATAAGTCGAGTTACACCTTTGTTGGACTCGTAAAAAGATTAAACAATGTTGAACTCATCAAGCATGACGAGACTGAACCAATCCTTCTCAAGGTTTGCTAAAAATACTCATAATGATTCATCTATAGGATGAACTTATAAATTAAGCATATGTTATCCTCCTCAAGCTTGTCAAAAATAAAGAGGCACTGGCTAGAAATGGTTGGGAAATTGGGAAAACAAGGAATCAAACATATTAATGGCAACAAGTCGCTCTTGAACATGACACTCTTCCACTTCATCTCCATGAATGTTTTGAGTTAGGAAATATGCTTGCCTCTTTGGTTAATAACACCTTATTAAAAGCCTCCATAATCGGTTTTGATTCAATGCTAACAACTCCACTAAGTGTCACTGATATGGTCAAGAGAGTCCCTTAGTTTACATCTACTATAATACCTTAAGCCTTCTTTCATGTATGCCACTCCTAAACCAAATTTTGATCATCATTATTCTATCTCAAATATTGATACCCATTTTGTGTCGTTGATGGTGGATGCATTAATGCCTTCCTATGATGGGTCACTTCCTGTCGACACTAACTCATTATCAAAGAAGTTGACTTAGAAACTCTCTTCAGTGCCTTGGATCTTGCATACCTCAATGGAAAGTTTCCTCCCTTTTGGTGAAAAGTTTCATCATTGGCCTTCAATCAAGAGATTCTGTGTGATGTTCAACATCAGCTTATTCATTCGCGCCTCATGGATTGTACTATAGTACCTTGAGGGCTGTTAGCGCTGGAATCAACACTTGCATTGCAACAAGTGCCCGACCAGACACATCTTAAGCTCAAGGGATTTTCTTATAATGTGATTTGAGTTTTTTGGAAAGTGGTTGGAAATCACACACACTAAAAGGAATTTTAAACAAATAGGAATATCTCACACATATGAGGGCACTAGTGCATAATGTGGTAGCAAGGTTGGGTTTGTAGTTTGATGGTTAGAAAAATGGAAGATAAAAAGTAGGTGTGTAACAAAGAATTCCACTGTTAAGAGGAATGAGTGACACAAATTATAGACCTGAAATATATAGTGAAATAATGCTTAAAAGACTTACAAGGGTCTCACTCTACATTTTAAGAATCCTATTACATAGGTTGCTTCCAACTAACATGACCTCATTAATCAGGAATTCTTGATAAATCAAGACTGACAAAAACAGGTTAACCATGTATGCTAGATCAAAAGAATTATAAGAGTATGAGACAAGATTTAATTCAACCTCAAGGAATGACAATGAACTATCTTCAATTCATACCGAATCAGGAATGATTGATAAAACAAGACTTACAAAAACAGATTAATATGTCATGAAGGTTCATAATATTGATAAAAACATGAGATAGAACTGTGTAAATCATAATCTGGAATGAAACAATAAATTATGGAAACACATAAGAAGATAAACAATACACACACCACACAATTTGTGAGTCCTCAAGAGTGCTTCTGGATATATTCTATGTTAAAAAAGGCAACACAGTATGCCATGAAATAGACAACCAACGAACCCTCTGTTCCTTGCCTTACATAATATATATACAAAAAATGAGTTCTGTTAAAGCATCCATAAAAAGTGCAGTTCTGTTTTAGAGACTTTATTACAATCCTCTACTTATAGTAGAGCTTATCCTAAACATAAAAAAAATTAAACCAAAATTAAACTAAACATATAACATGACAGTATGGAGCTTGAAATGGCTAAGTTGAGGTGGCCGACTGCTTCTCGTTTCCTCAAAAAACTGCCTCCACAAAAAGTGCAACTGTCAACTGAAAAGGACACTTGGACCCTTATCTGCAAAAGTGTAGGAGTAACCAACTGAAATGACATCTGGAAGATAGATTGATTAGATGACACTTGGAAAAATATCATTACCATTGAGGCTTCATTCACTTTATCACCATTTAGTGTCATTATTTTGAGAACAGAACCAAAAATCAACCTTTTCTCCTCCTTATACAAAATCCAAAAATAATAGCTACTTTTCTGAAAAGGGTAGCTATATCTAAAAATACTGTGTATAAGCCAAAAATGACATGATTCTTCAGATTTTCATGGTTCTGTACATTCAATCATCAGAGATATAGTATAGAAGAAAAAATCTTGATAGCTTCTGCTTTGGTTACCTTTTTGTTTGACTTTCTCTTCTGTACTTTCTTTTTCTGTTGAATCTTTTTCTTCCTTGGTTCATTCTCCGGGCTTTCATATATGTTTATTATTTCATCCCTAAAATTAGGGTTATCTATGAGTTTTTTTGCTAATCTGAGCTTGTTCTTTGGTCTGGTGTGAGGCTTTTGAATGTATAAAGGCCTCTTTCTCCCATGTATGACTCTGCTTGACTGTCCTTCTTAAAACTATGACTCACTGAACTCTGTTTCACTGCTATCCTCCTCAAAAGATGAATATGAATGGATTATAGCTTTCTTCTTCCCTTTGGATAAAGAACTAATAGATGAGTAAAGCTGATCTATGGTAGGTTATTCTACTGTAATGGTCTTTGAAACTTTGCTTTTCACCTTTTTGAGTGAGGAAAAGACTTGTGCAAGTGTAGGCTCCTCTGGTGCTAGAGTGGAATTGTTTTCTTGATTCTCCTGTCTAACCTTTAGAACATGACTTGGTGTCAAGGTTTTAGGGCTGACTTCCACTGAAGGTCCCTCTGTCAAAATATTTTTTCTCCATGTTTACTCTTTGAAAAGGAAGCTACCTCTTCCTTGCTTTTATACATAGGTTTTTTGTCAGGTAGGGTAGATTTTTGTTTGAGTTTGTTTGCATGATCCTACATGAAAGACCTCAATATATATGGCTCATTATATGATCTTCTAGTGTAGACCTCCTTGGCTGGTTGCATTGTAGGTATAGGAGTGATGGTTGGTGTAGAAGTGGTAGTTTGAAATCTAGCTTTCCTAGCTTAGTTCCTAGTTTATCTGCTAGATGATATTGAAGATGGACCCACTTGTGGAGTCAATGTAGGTGTAGGGCTTGACTGTTTCTCTTGGGTCTCTTTCCTTCTAGGCCTTCCTACCCTTCTCCTTGAGTTAACACTTCTAAATCCCTCATATGCTAAAATTATTTCCCACGTGGTTCTTTTCTTTCTCAGATGATAAACCACCAGTATTTTGAACAAACCTCTGTGATAGAGATCATGAAGAGAATATTTTGGGGTTCTCTACATTTTTTGAGACATTGAAAACAAATATTTATGAAGGAAAAATGGTAGATTCATAGGTTTAGAGCCCGAGATGTGAGCTAGAAACCTCATATGGTATTTGTGCACAGTAGAAAACCTACCCTCACAAGTTATATAACGCTGCACAGTGGTAATTACATCTTGCCACGCAGGCCTAAAATACGAAATATGAATAGTAGGGTTCCAACCAATATTTTCATTTTCATGCTTTAGATATGTATTCGAATAAACTTTAAGCAAAATTTTGTTCTTGTGCCAGAACTCACCTGTAGTTGATGTTTGAATGGCCCTTGCAATGATAGTCTCTGTGATCCTGAAGGTCTGAGACTCAAGCTTGACCTATTCTCCATCGAATGTCTCAGAAAATGCCTGAGCCATTGCCACATTTTCACCTGAAAATTTCTTAAAAAACTGATACATTCTTGCTGCTTGGAACTGTGGCTTAGCTTGATGGTCAACAAAACGGGTATTGGCCCGTTATGAACGGTTCACCTTACCAACCTTGCCCATCTTGTTAACAGTTAGCCTAACCACAAGTGCACACTTGTAAAAAGAGGAACAACAACCCTCCATAAAGCCCTAATTGCTGGCACTTGGTAACAAATTGTTTTTCTCAAAGATAAAAACGTTTTGCTGTAGCTATCACAAGAGTAAACAGAGACAAAGCTCTGCATGCCCTAAATCTCTGTGAGAGGGAGTGGCACGAAACTGAAATGATTTAAAACTCTTATGCTAACTCATTTCACAGAAAATTTCACTCCATCACCTTGTTACTAACAGCTACTCATACTTCAACTTTAATACATTTCACTTTAATGAGTAGCAATAGATTTGACTAGTCTTAGCAAATAAATAAACAATTTTTTTAATGAATCCTCCCATGAGAAATAACCACCTTTCAGGTGAGTAACACCTCTTTTTTGAGAAAGCCTTCAATATGCAAAGAGAAATGTTTGTTTCACCTGAGTAATGCTTCTTTTGTCTCCTTGTACAATTTTTTCAGGTAATAACTACCTTTTTTGAAAAAGGCAGTTATTCCCGTGTTGCTTGTAAAACCAAATCTTCTGAAGAAAATAGCTACCTCTCTAGGAAAAGTAGCTATTCATCTGTTATTCCCAACACAACTGATGAATATGAAATTTTGTATTTAATCTTGGATAGAAAAATCATGGTGAATGAATAAGACTTCTCAAGTTAAACCCACGACCTTAACTACTAAAAGCAGTTAAAAGACTTATTAAAATAAAATTTACCCTAATGACTCTATGACACAAAAAAACTATTGGACTCAAAAATTATTTTGGATTTTGATTAAAAAATGATAAAAAAATATTACATTTTAACCCTCCAGGGTTCTCAACCATAGGCTAGGAGACAAGAGAGGATCAAAGACACAACTTACAATGATGACCAGACTTTGAATTTATTTTTTGAAAAATTACAGTGCTAACAAGGGCCATTATCATTATCAAATTTTCTTCTTGCGTCTATTAAAGTTTTACATTATTGGCTGGTAATCAGATGGTGTCTACCATGTTTGACTCCAATTCGTTTATTCGCATGGTTAGATTCGTACCATCGAGTGACGAGGTAGAAAATCCCAGATCTAGTTCCATCCATTTAGGCTACATTTTCAGAGTTCATACCTGATCACAAAGTATGATGGCTATGATCATTCAAAAATTCATTTAAACATGGGTCCACCATTTGTCATTAGTGGACATGACTTTAATTATTGTACATGTAATAATGGATTATAGGCTAAGTATGGGTATGAATTTCTCAACAATAGTATCATGATGGTTATGTATTCTAACATATGATTATCTCAACCAAAATTAGCTTGATCCATACTTATCACAAAGTAAAGAACTTTAGTCCTCATCCACTGCTTTTGACTTTGTACTTTAGGGGGTAATTTGTTACAAGTCATTTTGTCACATTTGCTCAAATGGCCTAGCAACTGGATCAACCAACATCCTTGCCACCGTGCAATCATCACTTTGCAAAGCCTTAAGTATTATATCTCCAAAAATTCCAAGTTTTCTGGGTTAATAAACTCAAAAACCTATTTTTTAGACCCATCACACTTTCCCTTCTAACAACCTGCACTGTTGCATGTTGCATAACTAACCAACTTCAATGACCAGCGCATGTTTCCTTCACTGAGGGTGAGATGGATCTTGAATTTCAGTAAAAAAATAAAATAAAATCTTATCTTTCTAGAATCTTCAAAGGTAGTTTTAACCATTTACTATTGATTGAGATCTTGAACTTCTATGCCTGGGGTCTTATCTCTTATCCCTATAGCTTATCCTCCCTTATATGTGGAGCTAAGTCCTATATTGGTAAAATAAAAACTACCCTATTTACTCTATAAATTCACTACCTCCCATGGAGTCTGGGTTGGGTTTTGGAGACTCTTAGTTATGCCTTGATGCTGCTGCTTTTTACTTAGGGATCCATTACCATCCTTGAGTTGTGATTGAAGGCTTGCTTTGTGGCTAAGGGAGGACAATTTAGGTGGGAGACATCTACAATGTCAAGGTCTGTAAAAGGGTTGTAATATTCTCCTAAATTTCATTAATACAAAAAGCTTTGCTTTCCTATACTTATGTCTATTTGATGCATATATATTTCAATGCCTTCTTGTCTCATTGATTAGAGATATTTGTCTATGCTATTGGTATCTTGTATTTATCTTGCTTGCTATAGTTGTTTTGCATGTTCCACTTATATAATTTGGAGTTGGAGTTGGAGCTTATAAGCCAAGAGAAGAGGAGGCCTTGCATTGGACTCCAGGTAGGCCTTTCCTCCATGTTTTAATTTCTCTAAGGAAATCACAACTCTTTTGTTTATGTTTTTTATAGATCAAGCCACTAGATCTTGGCAGTTCACTTCTGTCCGCAGAAGATAATTTTCTTTCAAACATGCTTATTAAAAATTTTAAAATCATGTTTATGTGAAACTTTTAGTATATAATAATAAATAATGTTTATGTTCTAATAAGATCTGAATGTCTTTCTGTCGATAAATATAATTTCCACAAGATGAATGGTCCAATTGTTAAGACACTCTTTGCCACTACATCTGATCCCTTATATCTTTAATTGTCTCGCCAGGCCTCCGGTGAGACACTTCTTCCATGTGGAGGAGTGAAAATGTCGAAGTCATGGTAGACTATGATGAATATTTTTATGGTAACAAGAAGTCAAAGCATGGGTCTTATTGATCTAAATTTATGCCAACTAATGGTTCCATTACTGATACCTGAATATCTTCGAAGGGATCTAGATCATGGTGTCAAACATTCTTAGTAGCGATATTCAATATTGGTGGCATGAGAATATTTATTTTTTTATTCTACTGCAATCCAAACTATGACATACAAATTTAGAGTGGGTTAAGGAGGATATTCTGTATGCAGAACCTACCTACGATCAATACAAAATCTTTCGGTGCAAATACCCTGAAGAATTACAAAACTGGTTGTCAAAGCATGGGTTGGGAAATGTATTAGGCTTCACAGAACTTTGACCACAATAGATTTAGCTGAGTTACATCAGTTAGATAATGAGTTAATTGGAGTTATTGAATTTTGGGTACAAGAAAATTTAGGGGGATATATTATTGAGTTTGTTGCTGAAAATCATTAGTCTTTTTCCAAGGCAGAAGAAATATTTAAATATGAGTCGCAGGGAAGGTTACTGAAGGAGATTCCTTTATGGATCAAGATCCTCATGGTTGAAGAACATCTGTTTCCATTCCAAGAATAAAATATGGCTGTTTAAAACCCTAGGTACCGGGATAGGGATTAGGGGGAGACGTGCTGTGGAGTTGTGGAGGATGAGGAGGACTTGCGATGGATCAAGAGGAATCACAAATAGAATGGGACTTTAGAGTGATAATAATGGAAATGATAAATTACGAGTGGAGGGAAAATAATTTGCAAGATATTATAAATAAGAGAATATAATTGTAGAGGATAGGTGAAGTTTTGAGCAGTCCTACATTGCAGAGAGAAGGAATGGATAGCCTAAAGTTGCAGAACAATGAAATAGGTTACAAATATAATTATGGTAAAATATGAGCCATTAGTGGAGGTGTTGTAGGGAGTATGCATAGGAGATATGGACCCCACCAGGATTGAGGAGAAATCCAAACGATCGAAGTGCTTATACAGTCAGTTGTGACGAATCATGAGCATACTCCAGCAAATGATGAAATGAATTTTGTGATGAGAAGGTTATTTTTTGAGGAATATTTGGTCCCCGCTAGTAGCAGTCCGCAAAAAAATGGTACAACTAAATCTCTCCCTGACCTTCCCCTGGTACTATATGAAAATATCAGTAATTTATTTTCTAAATTATCGATGATTTTAAAATTTCAAGGAATACACAATACATATGCAACATGAAGTTCTAGAGTAGTTGGTAGTTTTGGTAATAGTTCTCAGCCAATTTATGTAAGCTATTCACAACCTGGTTCATAAGGATTTGTATTAGTGTCGCCTAAACATACAACCATGGCAGGTAATTCCGTAGGATTACTCACTCAAATCCATAATTTTCAAGTCGAGGTGATGAGGCTTTTTAGCAACACTGGTATCTTTGTAGGTTGTCAAGAGAGCAAGGCAAACCCATGTTGCTACCAAAATTATTGAGTTTCAAACAAAATTTCATAATTGATATCTACAGTAGTTTATCAAGTGATATGGCTTGCATCCAAATTCAACTATGGATCAAGTCAAACAAGATTTTATTCGTGAGTTTAAGCTTCCTCACACAGATCAACAAGGTTTAGCAGAATTGTGGGACATTAAGCAGAGGGAAGGAGAGACTACTTGGAAGTGGATGCAATGTTTTAAAGATTCTATTGGAAAGTTATCCTATCCTATTAACCCAAACCATAAATAAAACTAGTTTATTAAAGCTTTGTTTCCAACGACTCAAACCCATTTGTCACAAAAAAAGATTAACATGTTGCAAGATGCCTTGGAACAAGCTATGAAAATTGAAGCGATGGCTAGACATCCTCATGAGTATCAGCCATGTAGTATTTCTAGCGGTCCCACCATAATTGGTTCGCAACATCAAATCACTACTCTGACAAAAAATTTGAAGAATATTACTCCTGCGTGCCCCATGAGACCTCAGGTTTGGTGTACCAATTTCCATGTTGAGGGAAATCATGCCACTGAATGTCCACAATTGAGGAGTCTGGGACTGTCCATTATGCCTATGGGACCACCTCTACCGCTACCTATTGTTGGAGTTGTGCATATTTCTACAAATATGCAATTCCAAGGAAATAATCAGTACCATGCATTCCCCAATCACCAAGGTATGTCTGCAAATGAATATTGTGAGATTTTCTGCTCTTATGATCATCCGCCACATCTCTGTCCTATCTTGTAAAAAAATTCTAATGTGCCAAACAACCTATTTTATGAGTTTTTCGAATCCCCCAGTCGTCAAATAGATCAATGTTGATCCTTGGATGTTGTAGCCAATCATATTTATCATACAAAATTTGGAGTCAATAAAACTCCTTTTGGACGTGGAGGAGGTGGTTCAAAGTGGGGGAGGAATGATAGAAGAGTCCCTATTAGATGATATTATTATGATCAAGAGGGTCATGTTGCGTGATAATTTTTGTTACCAAGGAGGCCCTGGTGTTCTCATTTTTGAGTAAACACACATGCCACCGGATATTGTCTAGAGCTCATTGCCAAGTGGGAAGAACACATTCATCAAAGAGGAGAAAACATGATTAATGTAGAACCCCAAGAGCTAGAACCACCTCACAATCTAATATGTATATCATTACCATAGGAGGAAAAAGAACTGGAGTAGATACAAAGATTCCTGAAAAACCTATAATTATAAAGCTCGCATCACCAAAGAAATATTAAGACCCCAACCAACAGAAAGAGTATTATAAGGATGCGGTTGAAAGTTTCAAACAATTGGTTTCTTCTTATAGTCCTTGTGCAGAAAAATGTGAAGGGGTACAAATGAGGAGTCCAAAATCTTCCAAAGTCTTCACAGGAAGTATCTCAACATGTTATGGAATGGTTTAAAATGTTTTTTATAAATTATGCCCAATGAACAATTGTTCAAATAGTTGCATAATAAGTTGAAGACAATTGTGAAAGAGGACCAGTTTTTAGAAGGGACTATCTCTACCAATTTGCATGAAATACATTTCATAAGGGTTCATCAGAATAATAGGAGAACAAGAACGGAATTTCGCTTGGATGCAAAAATTTTAGAGTTTCATATTAAAGACTCTATGTTGGATTTAGGATCAAATGTGAATATTTTTCCAAGAAAAAATTGGGAGGCGTAGGGGAAACCCAAGTTGAATTTTTCTCATATTAAACTACAAATGGAAAATAAATATTGTATTCTTCCTATTGGTTAACTGGAGGACATTGAAGTTGATATTGCATGAGTAAAAACATATTCAAATTTCGAGGTCAAAAATATAATGGGTGATAAAGACCCTTATCTAGCCTTGTTGGGTATATATTGGGAATTCAAGAACTATGCTATCATTAATCTGAAGAGGGAGATTAAATTTTGAGGTGGATGGAGTTCATGTAATACAACCTATAGAACCATACCAACATCTGACATTCACACAGCCAGTAGATGATGTGGAAGAGCCTAATCTTCCGGACCAGTTGTATCAACTCATAGTAGGGAAAAGAGAAGATTATATCAATCCTACAATAAATGTTTCCATTAGCTAGAGAAGTGTTCAAAGCAAAAAGGTTGGCTTAGAAGTTGTGTTGGATGACTAGAAACAAGGATATCATGAGCTACATTATCGATGTTGTGCAACTATTCACTGTGCTTGTTGGATTGGTACTAAGGAAAAGGAATATCCCACTTGAAATGGTATTGGATTTGTTGTAATTTTTCTTCAAGATATTGATTCAAATATCGAAGATGTACAAGAGACCCCTTTGATGGATGCTGCTTTGCATGCAACCCCTGAAATATGGTGCAGAGCTCATCGTAGTCACTTCCAAGATTGGGAATTAGTTAAGTTCACTATTTTATGCCAATTTTCTGTTCTAGAAAACCCTTCTAAAAAAATTCCCAAATATGATGGACATATAAATCCCCAAAAGCATGTTCATTAAATTTGCAGCGATGTTTGGTCAGAGATTGGCCTTACATTTGAAATGTGGACACATCAGTTCATACATACATTAGGGACATTCCCACATGATTGATATCTGAATAAAGAAATGAAAATACATATAAATGGATGGGACACACTGATAAATCAGTTTTGAAGTGATTTTTCATTCTCAGATGAAGAAATCAGAATAGAAGAATCCTTAAAAAGCTATAAAAGGGTGTTTTTTCCTTTTGGGACTTCTGTCGATGAAAGTAGCAGGTATGGAGACTTCACACATGAATATGAATATGGATTTCATGAAGCCTTTGCTTGTGACAAGATTAATAAAGAGCTTGATTATGACTTGGAAGAGTTAAGACATTTATCCTTTAAAGAATTTAAAGGAGAATTAGACATAAAGGATGATCCTGTGAAAGATGCTAGACACTTGAAGCCATTGAAGTTGTGGAAAATTAATATTGGAACTAAATAAAATCCTAAAATAACTTCCATTAGTGAATATTGGGATGTGCAAACCACCAAAGAAATTTTTGACCTGTTGAGAGAATATGAAGACTTCTTCCCTGAATTGGTATAAAAACTTAAGAGGATTAAAGGAGATGTTGGGGAGATGAAAATTGTCTTGAAACATGATGTGAGGGTGATCAAGCATCAACCAAATCACTTGAACCCATAGGTGAAAGATAAGGTGAAGAAGGAAATTGACAAAATGTCAGTTGCAAGACTTATATTCCGAGTAGATGAGGCATAGTGGAATAGTCCCATTGTAATTCAGGATAACAAAGATTTAGATGATATCCAAGTTTTTGTGGACTACATGAGCCTTAATAATGGCTGTGTTCACGATCCATTTCCTATTCCTTCCAACGACGAAGTTTTGGATAATCTTGCTGGTATTGAAGCTTACTCCTTCACAGATGGATTCTCTAATTACCACCAAGTTTGCGTTGTAGAGGAGTATAAAAGGAAGAGTACTTTCACAATGGAGTGGTGTTCCTATGGTTACCATGTCATGTCGTTTAGTATAAAAAATGATCCAACGGTATTTTCAAGAATTTTTATCGCCACATTCAAAGATTATATTCATAAATTTATTGAGGTATATATGGATGATTAGATAGTGTACAACTTATTGAAGAAGCATTCTAGTTTGTTGCGGGTAATGTTTGATTGCTGCAGGAAACTGCAAATTTCCTTGAATATGAAGAAGAGTATTTTTATTGTTCATTTTTGTACGTTGATCAAGAATATTTCTTGTAAAGAAGGAATCTGTGTAGACCCCAATAAGGTTGCAGTAATATTGAACCTTCCACCACCAACCAGTGTTAAACAATGTGATCAACTCTCGGGCATATAAGGAATTATCATAGGTTCATTCGCAACTACACTCTGATCACCGCGCCATTGGAGAAATTATTGAAGAATTATAAGAGTTTATTCTGGACTACTGAGTGCGAACTACATTTGATACACTGAAGGAGATGCTTGTGAGTGCTCCAATTTTGGTTTACCCTATTTGGAACAAGGAGTTCCATGTTCATATCGATGCATCAAGTATTTCTTTGGGAGCCATTCTAGCTCAGCCAAGTGACAGTAACCTTGATCATCCCATTTACTTTGCTAGCAAAAAAAATTCTGCTACTGAGAAGAATTACACAACTACTAAAAGGGAGGGTCTTGCCATGGTATATTCATTGCAAAAATTTAGACATAATCTTCTTGGTGGCCCATTTCATTTTTTTACTAATCATTATTCTTTGAAGTATTTGGTTAAAAAACTTGTGTTGGAGGGAAGAATACGTCGATGGATTTTATTATTCCAGGAATTTTCATTTGAATTCATTGTTAAACTAGGTCGTTCAAATGTGGGTCTAAACCACTTGTCTCATTTAGAGTTTGGTTAAGCGAGAGGGCCAATCGCTAACCAATTTCTTGATGCAGATCTATTCAAAATTGAAGCAGTGCCAAACTACTTGGAGGAAATCACATTATTTATCAAGACTAGTAAGTGTCTTGATGACTATACACTGACTCAGAAATGGCATATGGTTGTGCATGCTGTATATTATCATCTTATTGCAGGGTAGTTATATAAAATGGGGCTCGACCAGATTCTATGATAGTGTATTTTGAACCATGAGTGAGACAATATTTTATGGGAATGTCATTTTGGAGTTGTGGGAGGCCATGATGGATGGAAGGAAATTTCTAGGAAGTTGTTACAGGTTGGACTATGGTGGCCAAATCTTTTCAAAGATGCTAAAGAATATGCAAGGAAGTGAGATGTTTGTCAAAGAGTTGGGAAACTGTCTCATCATGATGAACTTACCCTGCATCTAGTTAGAGCTCTTGAGGCTTTCAAAAAATGGGCAACCCACCGTGTCCATGGGTTTGCAGGGGCAGGGTAGTCCCCTGCACGGGGTTTGGAGAAGCACCCCAGGAATTTTTTTTTTAGACCCTATTTTACGTGGGCGGACCCGCCTATGGTTTTATGCATGGATTTGCACATGGTTTTGGGGCATGATGTTTTCTGCCCCTGGAATTTTGTAGATAAGGTCAAGGGAACTAAGATTATGTTCTAATCTAGGGTTAATGGATTGAGGTTTATGAATGATTCGACATGTATATATGTGTTGTAACACTAAAAGGAATATAATGAAAAATCAGGCTGGTAGTCCCGATTTGGGATCTAGGGGAAAAATATCTGTGTATATATTTTTTATGTTTTATGCTCCGCTATTGTTTATTTTATGTTTTTTAAGAATTCATTTGCAGATAATTTCTGTACAAGGTTAAAACCTACATTGGTATCAGAGTTTTTTTGGCTTCAAGGGGACGAATTTGCTGTTGAGGGGTTTTTTTCTCGGGCCTGTGGTAGACCATGTTTAGTGGGAGATCTACGAGATCGATTCTTGTGGTGAAATAAGATGGTGAGCATTGGAAAGATAGAGATCGAGAAATTTAATTGTCAGAGTTTTGAGTTGTGGAAGCTCAAGATGGAGGATCTGTTGGTGGATAAATATTAGTGGATCACGGTAGATCCAAGTACTAAACCTACGACAATGTCAGATGAAGATTGGGAAAAGTTGGATCGAACGGCACAATATGGTTGTGTATCTCAGATTTAGTATTTTTGAATGTATCTGGGGAAGCTATGATGAAGACTTTGTGGGTAAATTTAGGGAATTTATACCAATCTATGTCTTTGGAAAATAATATGTTCCTGTGGAAAAAGCTATTTAACCTGAGGATGAAGGATGGAGACTCGGTGACAAAGAATTTGAACGCCTTCAATATTGTGGTAAGTCAGTTTTCATCTGTTGATATTAAAATCTCAAATGAAGATAAGTGCATCAATTTGTTGTGTTAGGCTACCATATTCATGGGATAATCTAGTTATTGCAATAGGTAGCAATACAAATACCTTGAATTTTGATGAAATTGTCTCAGCCTTGCTGTCGGAGGAAATAAGATGGAGAAATATGGAGGGCTAAAATGGAGATGCCTTATCTATACGAGGAAGGTCCCATAACATAAATTTTTTTTTTTCTTCGATTGGGAGATCTAAATCTCCAAGAAAGACTGTAAAGGTGTGTGGGAAATGAAAAAAGGAAGGGCACTTCAAAAAGGACTGCAGATCTAAAGCTCCTGAGAAAGGAAAGGGATCTGATGATGCTACTTCTTTAGAGGAAAAAACCACCTCAGATGAAGGTGGGAATGTGTATTTGGCTTCTTCTTCAAATACACATGTAGATCATGAGGCATGGTTTATTAACTCAGGTGCATCTTTTCACTTCACTCCCCATAGGGAGTGGTTCTGTGAGTATGAGAAGTATGATGATGGTGATTTATTCTTAGGGGATGATAGGAAGGCTAGAATCATTGGATGTGGAAAATTCAAGCTGAAGCTACAAGGTGGAAGGATTAGAACACTTGCTGGTGTTCTGAATATTCCTGCATTGGCCAGAAATATGATTTCTGTAAGTAAGATGGATGATGCATGTGTAAAAATAGTGTTCGAGAAAGATACCTGCAAGATGGTTCGGGGAGCACTAGTATTAATGCGGGGAGTTCGGATTGGAACTTTGTACAAGCTTTAGGGTAGCATTATTATTTATGGGTGCAACAGTTCTGTGGTTCCTAAAAGTGGAGTGGAAAGCTTAGCGGTCTTTGGAGAAAAGACCATGCTATGGCATCAAAGGCTTGGAAATATTGGAGATAAGGGCCTTCAGATACTGCATGGTAATGGTATGGTATAAGGTATGTCTAATTCTCTCTGTATTTCGATTTCTGTGAACATTTTGTATATGGGAAGCAGAATCAGGTGAGTTTCCTTCTAGTGCTAAGAGGGCAAACAAGATATTAGAGCTTGTGCACAGTGATGTGTTTGGACCTGTGTCGGTTCCATCACTGGGAAAGTTTGTGTACTATGTTTCATTCATAGATGACTTCTCAAGGAATCCATGGATATATTTATTGAGGAAGAAATCTGAAGTCTTTGATAGATTTAAATAATTTAAGGCTATGGTGGAAAACCAAACAGAGAAGAAGATAAAGGTGCCAAGGACATATAATGGTGGAGAATTCTAAAATAAGGTATTTGAAGGATGAACATAACGTTGATGGAAAAGGTAAGAAGCATGCTTAGTGGTACCGGGTTAGGACAAGAATTTTGGATAGAGGTAGTGGAGACTGTGTAGAAATTATATGCACTACGCATGCATATGTCCAAGATTCACTTGATCACACACTATTTGACTTCATGCACAATACACAATCTATTCCAGCATTGATCATCACATGCGAAAATTAAATCAATTGCAATGCACACATGAAACCATAAAAATTCACACACATTAACAAAAATTTTTTAACGGGAAAGCCTAAAGCTAAAAACCAAAAATATATGTATATAATATATGTCATAGAGATCATGTAACAATCCTCATACAAAGCTTATCACAAGCTCTTAGTACAATCCAATCGCTACACACTAATCAGGCCCGATCTTGCAAATCCATGCACCGATATTTGCCAGCCTCTAGCCTACCTCTACTGCGTAATACCTGCTGAAGAATGGCTCTGAATGAACTCGAATCCAGCCTATATTGACTGCACAATCCTCATTGGCATCTCTAATGAATGTGTGGTGCAAACAATGCAACATTGTAGTCACAACTGATAGTCACACTTGCTTTTTCACTTACCTCTCCACTGGTCTCCACTGAAACTGTCCATGCACTGTAGTTAACTGATGTATTCTTCAGTTGATTAATGAGTTATTATTTAGTGAATTAATTAATAATTAATTCACACCACTCTCACTAGTGTATCAATCAGTTAGACTAGATACAACTAGCTCAATTGTGTCTAACTGAGTTAAAGTGAACACAACTCCACCAATTACTTCTATAACTCCACCAAACTCTGTCACATGAGTTCTAACTAAAGTCCTCCATGCAATAGCTCCAATAAACCCTCAGGAATAGCATAATTCCTTCTGTTAGCTGCTGTGCCACATCTGTGCACTTAACTGAAGTGCTCCAAGAGAATAAGATAATGTTTAGAGTCCAAATATTATTAAGAGCTAATAATATTCGACATATCTATTTTTAGACTGGCAGTAAAAAAATACATTCCGCCCAATATGTATAAAAACAGAAGTCCATCTATTTTTCCAACTTGACCAACCATCCACAAATAGCATCCTGCAACTCATAGAATATGATCGACATGTCTAAAAATAGACATAGTCTAAAAATAGACTTTGTGCCAAAAATCACCTGTGTGGGCCCCACCTAGTTTAGGTGATTATTTTCCAACTAGGATCAAGGATGATGTTTCAAGATGCCTCCTTCACTGTTTCTTGTTGCAATCTTCAACACTCCCTCTCAACAAGAAAGGACTGTCTTTGCATGCGACATGAAACTCCATGCATTCGCCCTACAACCTTTGCAAGCGCCCTGCAACTCCATGCATCTGCTCTGCAGCTCTTCTGAAACTGAAAAGGCTCCAAAAAACTCAATCAATCTGATGCATCTATCATCAAAGTATTCGACTTATTCTTCTACCAACTGCACATGTCTTCAGGAGCCACTGCACTATTGAACTCTACACCCATGCACTCTGCACTTGCTGTCAACTTTGAACCGCGCTCCAGTATCTAACACTGTCACTTTGATCTGCCCACATCAATCCAATTGATCATGCTACTGCTGCTCTGTGGGCTCCTTGTAGCCAGGTTCAAGTCATGAGATCCACACCATCTCAATGAATCCTGCCTAGAAATCTCTTCTTGGGATTACTCATGCATGTCGCCCCACCTCTCACCTGGTGGTATATCCGCATGCACTCCCTCTGCCCATCTGGCACGAAATTTCTCTACATGAGTAGTTGCTCCCACTCCATGATCCTCATCTTGTGGCTACTCCACATCCCGAGGTTCACTCTTACCTGCATGCAAATCCTGCTCCCTCTCAAGCTTTAATTGCATGTCTTTCTTGCACTTCCCAACAGTAGGAAGCTCCGTAGAAATCCAATCTACTTCAAGTCTGTAGAGATTCTTGGCTCGAATCCCAACCTTATTGACTTGTCCTGTTGCTTTGTACCGAAGGAAAACTTTTCCTTCACTAAAGACAACATCATACCCTTTATCATCTAACATTGTGATTGAGATTAAATTCTTATTTAAACCTGGAACATGCACTACATCTTGTAAAATAATGAGTTTACCTGACTCCCTCTGAAAGGTAATGGTACCAATGCCGGTCGCATTGTGTCATCCATTGTCGCCAAACTCAACATGCAACTGGAGATCTTTCTCCACCAAGTCACTGAAAAGGTTCACATCTCCCGTCATGTGAAAGGAAGCACCACTATCAAAGTACCACCCCGATCCCAATGCACTAGACACCATGCATGTGATCAATGAGAAGTCTAGCTCAAATTGTGAGGCAAGAACCTCACCTGCTGCAGTTCCAATAGCCTGCTTGTTCTTCTTCTTCTGTGGACAATGTGTGGCGAAATGCCCATGTTCGTGATAGTGAAAACACTTCACTTTGGACATGTCACGCTCTTTGCCATCTGCACTAGATTGAGAAGGATTTTTCTTCCCCTTCCCTTTCCTTGCTTTGGCAGCCAAAGTGAAATCCTCTTCATCATCATTCTTTGATGAAGAGCCATCCCTGGTACTCCACCTTATCTCCTCCAGCACAAGATCCGACCAAAGTCGCTCCCATCCTGGCAGTTTCTCCTGTCCATTGGCAGAGTCCTCGTAGCTGTGCCAACTCTTCGGAAGCCCAAGGAGAGCCAAGCTCACCAAGTATTCTTCATCCACACTAACTCCTACACTCCCAAGCTCATCCCTGCAGTGGAAAAACTTTGTCAAGTATATCGGAATAGTGTCATTATTCTCCATTTTTATTTTCCTGAGCTTGTCTTTAAGGGCCAACTTCCTCTGGTCACTTTTTCTTTGGAACAATTCTATCAAAGCCTTCCACATCAAGAATGAAGTGGCTTTAACGTGAAGTCTGGACACAATGTGATCCATCACACCTTCCAACAGAATCCTTTGACACCTTGCTACCTTATTTTTCCATGCGTCAAGTGTGGCTGCATCGCTAGAACCCGGTTTAGGAATATCAACATCTATGAACTCCTTCAACCCATTATCCTCCAACACCACCTCCATCCTATCCTTCCATGAAATATAATTCGAGCTGCCCTCAAGGGCATACTCCAATCGCAATCTGTTGAAAGACATTTCAATGAATGCTCAACTTCGACACCAAGAAAACACTGCAACAAATTCGAATTCCACCAGCACAAAACTCAACTGCTTCAATAATTGCAATCTGCTCTAATGATCAACTGCTCTGATCAATATCGCTCTGATACCATGTAGAAATTATATGAACTACACATGAATATGTCCAAGATTCACTTGATCACACACTATTTGACTTCATGCATAATACAGAATCTATTCCACCTTTGATCATCACATGCGGAAATTAAATCAATTGCAATGCACACATGAAACCATAAAAATTCACACACATTAACACAATTGTTTTAACGGGAAAGCCTGAAGCTGAAAACCCAAACTATCTGTATAGAATATATGTCATAGAGATCATGTAACAATCCTCATACAAAGCTTATCACAAGCTCTCAGTACAATCTAATCGCTACACACTAATCAGGCCCGATCTTGCAAATCCATGCACCGATCTTTGCCAGCCTCTAGCCTGCCTCTACTGCACAATCCCTACTGAAGAATGGCTTTGAATGAACTCAAATCCACCCTATATTGACTACGCAATCCTCATTGGCATCTCCAACGAATGTGTTGTGAAAACAATGCAACACTATAGTCACAACTGATAGTCACACTTTCTCTTTCACCTACCTCTCCACTGGTCTCCACTGAAACTGTCCATGCACTGTAGTTAACTGATGTATTCTTCAGTTGATTAATGAGTTATTATTTAGTGAATTAATTAATAATTAATTCACACCACTCTCACTAGTGTATCAATCAGTTAGACTAGATACAACTAGCTCAACTGTGTCTAACTGAGTTAAACTGAACACAACTCCACCAACTACTTCTATAACTCCACCAAACTATGTCACATGAGTTCTAACTGAAGTCCTCCACGCAATAGCTCCAGTAAACCCTTAAGAATAGCATAATTCCTTCTATCAGTTGCCGTGCCACATCTGTGCACTTAACTGAAGTGCTCCAAGAGAATAAGATAATGTTTAGAGTCCAAATATTATTAAGAGCTAATAATATTCGACATATCTATTTTTAGACTAGCAGTCTAAAAATAGATTCCGTCCAATATGTCTAAAAATAGAAGTCCATCTATTTTTTGAACTTGACCAACCATCCAAAAATAGCATCTTGCAACTCATAGAATATGATCGACATGTCTAAAAATAGACTTTGCGCCAAAAATCACCTGTGTGGGCCCCACCTAGTTTAGGTGATTATTTTCCAACTAGGATCAAGGATGATGTTTCAGGATGCCTCCTTCACTATTTCTTGTTTCAATATTCAACAGACTGCATGTTACCTGGTTAACAGATCACCTTCATTAGCGTTGGAGGATAAGACTCCACATGAGGTATGGAATGGTAAGAAACCCTCTCTTTCACATATAAGGGTATTTGGATGTGATGCATATGTACATGTTCCAAAGGAGAAAAGGACCAAGCTAGATAATAAATCTAAAAGGTGCATCTTTATTTGGTATAAGGACGATTTAAAAGGTTACAAGATTTGGAACCCAAAAAAAAGGAAGGTTGTGTACAACCGAGATGTGGTGTTTAGAGAGGTGAAATATGTTGTTAAACATGAATTCATACCAAAGGAACTTGAGAAGATAGAGTTTGAGCTAAAGGAGGATGAATCAGACTCTACAACAGAACAAGATTCAGAAGAGGAAGAGCCATAAATTTCAGCTGTTAGAAGATCAATTCAGGAAAGAAGGCAACCAGAAAGTAATAGTCCATCTACTTTATGTTCAAATTTTTCTTTACCTATCACTGGTGATGATCCCAAAATTGTCAGGGAGGCAATGGATTCAGAGGATGGAAAACTCTAGAAGGAGGCCATGATCGATGAAATGGCATCCTTGCACAAAAATGAGGCATGGGATTTGGTGGAGTTGCTGGATGGAAGGAAGCCCATCGAGAAAAAATGGGTGTTTAAGAAGAAGATGAATGTAGAAGGCAAGGTGGAGAAATACAAAGCTCGGTTGGTAGAAAAAGGTTATTCCTAGGTGTCGGGAATTGATTTTTGTGATATTTTTCTCCTGTTGCCAAAATTACTTCTATTAGATTAGTTTTATATGTTGCTGCTACATTTGATTTTGAGGTAGAACAGATGGATGTGAACACAAAATTTATTAACGAGGATCTAGAAGAGGATATCTACACGAAGAAACTTGAATGCTTTGCAGTGAAGGGTAAGAAATAACTGGTATGAAGGTTAAAAAAAGTCTCTCTATGGGTTAAAACAATCACCAAGGACGTGATATCAAAATTTTGATACCTATATACGGGGACTTGGCTTCACCATAAGCAAAGAGGATCACTGTGTGTATTTTAAATTAATTGGTGACCATGTTATTTATTTGGTGTTGTATGTGGATGATATGTTGTTTATTGGAATTGACAAAGAAATTATCCAGGATTTGAAGACCTAATTTTTGTCCAAATTCAATATTAAGGATCTTGGTGCTGCAAACTATATTTTGGGCATGGAAATTAAGAGAGATCGGGAAAAGAGGAATCTCTGGTTAAACCAGAGGAAGTATGTCGAGACAATATTGCAAAGGTTCAATATGAAAGATAGTAAACTGGTTAAGGTTCCTATTCATGTAAGTGTAAATCTATCTGCTGAACAATGTCCCAAGACACAAGAAGAAGAGGAGAATATGTCCCGTGTTCCATATGCAAGTGCAATGGGTAGCCTAATGTATGCAATGGTATGTAGTAGACTAGACATTGCACATGCTGTGGGAGTATTGATCATATTTATGTCAAAACCAGGGAAGGATAATTGGATAACAGTGAAGTGGGTTTTCAGATATTTGCGTGGCACTAGTGATTATGGTTTGTGCTATGAGGGAAGAACATGATTGGATAGAGTTTTGGATATCTATGGTTTTGTTGATGCAGACTGGGCTAGAGATCTAGACCAAAGAAGATCTACAAGTGGGTATGTTTTCAGCCTATTTGGAGGTGTATTTAGTTGGATGAGTAAAAGACAATCTGTAGTGGCTCTTTCAACTACAAAGGCAAAATACATGGCATCCACTCATGCAAGCAAGGAAGTAGTTGTGAGAATATTAGATCTACTAAACTAGTTATCTATATAAGAAACCAACAACATATCAACATATAAATAAGAATATAAAGAGAACAAGGAAAAAGAATACAACATATATGCGTGGTTCACCTAATTGGGCTACGTCCACGGGAAGGTTGTCTTCTATTATCTCCAAAAATCTCCCACAATCTTACAAAGACAACAACTACAAATAACTCGATACAAATAATAGTATGAGCACAAGATGAGATGTGATCGATATCAAAAAGGCTCCCTTGACCCTATTATATACCCAGAGATGTGGAGGAATTACTCTCACAAATTGAACGCGGGATAATATAATTCTCCAAAATAACACCTCTTTATATAATAAATGGGTATAAGAGTATACTATGCCATAATGAATATGGGATATAATGTGTTACTCTTTTACATAAGATTTTATTCAACTTTCGACATAATACAAAGACATTATTACCTTCCAAGGAATATAATATATTCCAACACTCCCCCTTAATAATGGCTGGAAGAAGGGCCCATCCTAACACTACCTAACACTAAGGAAGGAAGGAGACATTACTACTCCCCCTTGATGATAATTCCCTCATCCCAAGCAAAGAAAAAAGATACAAATACTTCCATTTTGTCAAGGATTTGGAGAAGATATCGACTGTCTGCTGCTTGCTAGGACAATACTCCAGAGAAATAATACCATCGACAACAAGACCTCAAATATAATAAGCATCAAGGTCGTGATGCTTCATTTTGGAGTGATATACCGGATTGTAGGCAAGCTAGATTTCACCCTGATTGTCACATTTCAACATGGTGGATGATTTTGGAACCAGACCAATCTCGGTAGAACATGCTGTAACCAAATGGCTTCTTTAGCTGCTTCTTTGGCTGCTCTATACATGAAGATAAAGAAAAGTCTTCAACTTCTTTCTGGACCAAGAGATCGGACCTGAACCAAGTTGAAATATGTAACTAGAAGTTGAACGTCGATCAGCACTGTCACCTTCCCAATCAAAATCTGTATAACCAGAGAGTAAAATTGTAGCACTGCTCGAATAAAATACACCATAATGCAATGTCCCTTGTAAATATTGCAGAATTCTCTTGGCTACCTGCCAATTACTTTCACGAGGTTGCTGCATGAACCGAGAAATCAAATTGACAACAAAAGAGAGATCTAGTCTAATGTGAGTTAAATATATTAAACTTCCAACGAGCTCAAGATAAAGAGTAGCATCAATCAGTGGAGTGGTACACTCAATAGTTAACTTTACACCAGATTGAAATGGTGTAGGAGCAGGTTTACAACTACTCATATGGAAACGAGCCAATATATCTGTCACATATTTAGGATGAGAGAGAAAAATACCATCGACGATATGCCAGATCTGAAGACCCAAGAAATAGTGCAATGTACTGAGATCTGTCATCTCAAACTGCTTTTGAAGAGCAATTTTCATATCTTGAATTAATACAAGCTGGCTGCCAATGATAATTAGATCATCCACATATAAAACAATAATGAGGACATTATCACCAAAGTTCTTAACATACAAATTTGGATCAAATGTACAATGATTAAAACCATTATTCAAGAAATACGCATCAATTTTATCATACCAAGCCCTAGAGGCTTGTTTGAGACCATATAAGGATTTTTGTAATTTTCATACTAAACTTGAGAATTCAACAGAAATAAAACTAGGAGGCTGTTGCATATACATTTCTTCAGTAATATCACCATTTAAAAATGCACTTTTAACATCCATTTGATGAATTTCCCACTTAAAAGATGCAGTAAGTGATAAAATGGTTCTTATTGTGTTCATTTTAGCAATAGGAGCAAAAGTTTCATTATAATCAATACCTTGAAATTGGTTAAAGCCTTTGGCAACTACTATAGCTTTATAATTTTTAATATAGCATCAGATGTACAACGATTAAAACCATTATTCAAGAAATACGCATCAATTTTATCATACCAAGCCCTAGAGGCTTGTTTGAGACCATATAAGGATTTTTGTAATTTTCATACTAAACATGAGGATTCAGCAGAAATAAAACTAGGAGGCTGTTGCATATACATTTCTTCAGTAAGATCACCATTTAAAAATGCACTTTTAACATCCATTTGATGAATTTCCCACTTAAAAGATGCAGTAAGTGATAAAATGGTTCTTATTGTGTTCATTTTAGCAACAGGAGCAAAAGCTTCATTATAATCAATACCTTGAAATTGGTTAAAGCCTTTGGCAACTAATATAGCTTTATACTTTTTAGTATGTCCTTCTGCAGTGAACTTAGTTTTATAAACCCATTTACCACCAACTAAATTCTTTCCTAAAGGAAGAGGAACAAGAGACCAAGTCTTGTTTCTCAAAAGAGATTCATATTCAGCAGACATAGCTTGTTCCTAATGAGGATTACCCTTAGCTTGAGCATAAGTAGCATGATCATATGTGGCCAAAACTTTGGTCATAAGAGAAAAGTTAGATCTAGTTCGACGAGTGTCAGAAGGATTTCCGACCTCACTACTTGCAAATTCAAGGGTTTTCCGAGCCCAAACAGGAAGAATAGAAGGAACATAAGTCACTTTAGGAGATTCACGAGTTTTAGGTGGAATACTTGAGGGAGAGGAAGAATCAATATCAACAAGAGGCACATATATGGAACAAGGAGTAACAAGAATATGAGTAAGAGGTGGTATTGGTAAATTCAGGGTAACATGAGTTTCTACAGACTCAGGCGGGGAAGAGACTTCATGAAATTGAACATCCCTTCTGATTATGACACTTTGATTAGAAGGATCAAACAACCTTTAAGCGTTGGAATTCTCATCATAACTAATGAAGATACACATGTAAGATTTTGGTTCTAACTTTTTCCGTTTTTCATTAGGAATATGAGCCCAACATTCACAATCAAACACCTTAAAATTACTAAAATCCGATTTACGTCCTTTCCATTTTTCCTCACGGGTAACATGCTTAATAAATTTAGTAGGAACTCTATTTAAAATAAAATTAGCACAACAGATGGCTTCAGCCCAAAATTTCTTATGCATTCCTTTAGAATAAAGCATACATCTAGCCATTTCAACTAAAGTTCTGTTTTTACTTTCAGCAACACCATTTTTTTGAGGTGTGTAAGGAACAATATTTTGATGTTGAATACCATGTTTAGATAAATATTCATCAAATTATTTCTTAAAAAATTCCCCCCCATTATCAAATAACAAAGTTTTAATACTCTTACCAGTTGCATTTTGAACCATGGATTTAAATTTTTGAAATTTTACAAATGTTTCACTTTTATTTTTCAAAAAATAAACCCAATATTTTCTACTAAAGTCATTAATAGAGGTAAGAAAATAAACTTCATGGGATATTGAAGGAACTTCAAGAGGACCACATATATCACTATGAATTAATTGCAAAGGTTCTTTAGCACGCTAGGTTTTACCTTTGTCAAACATTTCTCTATGATGTTTACCAAGAAAACATCATTCACAAACACCAATAGTAGAAGAAATATTAGGCAAACCATGAACCATTTTAGTTAGTATTTTCATTTTACCATAATTCAAGTGACCCAATATTTCATGCCATAATTTACTTAGTTCATCAGCATGAGAAACATAGGAATAAAAGGGTTGTCTCTTAGTTGAATTAAAACTTGTAAATTTATACAAACAAGATGTACGATCAACAGGGCCAGAAGAAACTAATTTGTAATTTTGGTTGATATCTTTAAGAACATATTTATCGGGCCAAGCTTCAAATTTGAAACTTTTCTGACATGCACGATAAATAGAAATTAAGTTGATGGGCATGTTTTGAGCATGAAAAAAATCTCTCAATTGACCATTAACAACATTAATATTACCAAAACCAATTACGGAAAGTTGTTTACCATCACCAATAGAAACTTTCTGAGATGAGTGCTTATGAGTGTCATAAGATGTAAATAAAGAAACATTACCAGTCATATGTTTAGAAGCACCATAATCCATTATCCATTCCACATTAGAAGAAGAATTATTAGATGAAACAATAGATGCACATAAAGCTACTTGAGATTCATTAGAATTTTTCTTGTTTTCTTTAGTCATTAAATGTTTCGGTTTTAGCAATTCTTTTCAGGATGGTTAGTTTTACCACAATTATTACAAGGATCATACATTTTTTTCTTCTTACTAGTTTCATGATGTGCATGAGAAGCATGACCATTATTATTAGTATGACTAGAAGTGTGTGAACAAGAACCTTTAGCATTATTAAAAATTTTCTTAGGATTTTTATTATGCGCCATAAGAGCTTTATTAGGTGAGACTTGTCATAAAGAAATCAACCTTTCTTGCTCATTTATGAACCCTTTACAGAAATCATCAAAAGTAGGTTTCATGGTACTTTGAGACAATTAAAGAGCCCTATTCCTAGTTTGGATGAACATATCAAAACAAGATGGAAATTTTTGTTCTACAAGAATGATAAGAGCAGTGTCTGTCTTCTTGTAATGTTTACCACAATTATTTAACTTTTCATTTAAGGTTTTCAATTCAGCAAGATATAATTCTACTCTATCAAACTTAGTAGGATCTAGCTCATGAATCTTCTTTTCAAGGTAATAAGCGAAAACATCATCAGATTTATCAAATAAATAAGAAATAATTTTCCTTACCTCAACTAGGTTGTATTTTGCCTCAATACTTACCTGAAGACTATCTGAAACCAATTGACCAATGATCCCTCTTGCTTGACCAAACTTTTATTCCCATTTAATCAAGGCTTGAGCATTTGTAGGTTTCTTGTGTTCACCATTAACCAATCTCTGTAGATTCTTACTCCTGAGAACATCAATCATTTTCCTCTTCCATCTAAGATAGTTAGAGCTGATAAGTTCAGGAACATAAGCTAATTCTGAAGTCATAATGATAGAAATTTTGACAATAAATATAAACCCAAATGCAAGAAATGACAAGAGAAAAAATTGGAGAGAAAACTGTAAATTTCTGCAGTTTGTTTGCCATCACCAAAAACCTAAAAAAATACCAATCTTAAATCAACGACAACTTTGCTTTAGGGACTCCGTTTGAGCTGATTCTTTTTTGAAATTGCGTAGCTTGGTGAGAGGAACCCAAATATCTACACATTTATAGGAAATTCTGCACAAAAGGTAACATATTTGACAAAAAACGTTAGGTGGAAAAATAAAAAACACTCAATAATGCTCCAAATTCTTATTATAACCAGTTTTCGGAAATGGCACAGCCACTCGGCATCCACCTATGCGGCTGAAATTCTGATATGAACCCTTAGTCCGCCAATCTTCTGCCCTATAAAGAAAACAAAAAACTGTCGTAAATGAATATTACAACTAGAAGATATATCCCCTTAAGGAGGATTCCAAAAACATATAGATATTATAGAAAAATAATCAAGAACCCCTAAAAATCCAAAAAAACATATAGATCTTATAGAAAAACAATCAAGAGCCCCTTGAAAAAAAATCTGCAAAAAAACTACACAACAAAGTTAGGGTTATGAGAAAAAAATCTCAAATATGTAGAATCATGCCCAGATTTGAAGAGAAACCTAATGACTACTAGATAGAAAGAAAATCTACAAAAAAATGAGTGCCCAAATAATAAAAAATGAAGATACACATTGATGGTTAAATTCAAAGAAGAAGTTAGATCATATAACCAGGGCTTTGATACCATGTGAGAATATTAGATTTACTAAACTAGCTATCTATCTAAGAAACCAACAACATATCAACATATAAATAAGAACAGAAAGAGAACAAGGAAAAAGAATACAACATATATACGTGGTTCACCCATGGGAAGGTCGTCTTCTATTATCTCCAGAAATATCCTACAATCTTACAAAGAGAGCAACTAAAAAATAACCCGATATAAATAACAATATGAGCACAAGATGAGATGTGATCGATATAAAAAAGGCTCCCTTGACCCTATTATATACTCAGAGATGTGGATGAATTACTATCACATATTGAATGTGGGATAATATAATTCTCCAAAATAACAACTCTTTATATAATAAATGGGTATAAGAGTATACTATGCCATAATGAATATGGAATATAATGTGTTACCCTTTTACATAAGATTGTATTAAAATTTCGACATAATACAAAGACATTATTACCTTCCAAGGAATATAATATATTCCAACAGTAGTTTGGTTGCATATATTGTGTTCAAGTATGAGGTTGGTGCAACGAGCTATAAGGATAGATTGTGATAGCCAAAGTGCAATTTTCTTGGCTAAGAACCCTGCTTATCATTCAAAGACAAAGCACATTGATGTTCAGTATCACCTTGTGAGAGATATGGTTGAGGATAAAAAGGTGTTGCTGGTAAAGTTGGACACTTTGAAGAATGTTGCAGATGCATTGACAAAGTCTGTGAGCACTGAGAAGTTCTCTTGGTGTAGAGAAACAATGGGCGTTGCAGGGCTGGACAAATGACTAAGCTCTCATGTGGTCCCCTGTGGAAAGAAAACAACAAGTGGGAGAATGTTGGGTTTGTGTTATCTTCTTTCCATGACTAGAAGTAGGAGCGAAGCGGGGAGCAAGATGGGGGCGGAAGCCCCCCCTTCGCTTGCGCTAGGTGCAACAGGGTGGCCATAGTGGGGGGGATAGCCCCCCCCTATCTAGGGGTTCGCAGGGGGTGGGTAGCCCCTTGCACAAGGTCTGCGGTAGCGCTTTTTTTGGACCCTATTTTAGGTGGGCGGACCCGCTTATGGTTTTGTGCATGGGTTTGCACATGGTTTTGGGGCATGATGGTTTTCTGCCACTAGTATTTTGTAGATCTAGCCAAGGGAACTACGATTATGTTTTAATCTAGGGTTAATGGATTGGGGTTTATGAATGCATCGACATGTATATATATTTGTTGTAACACTAAAAGGAATATAATGAAAAATCAAGATGGTAGTCCCTATTTGGGATCCGGGGGAAAAATATCTGTGTATATCTGTTTTATGTTTTATGCTCTTGATATTGTTTATTTTTTGTTTTTTAAGAATTTTTTTGCAGATAATTTCTGTACAGGGTTAAAACCTACATCAATTTTCCTCCATGACATTCTCATGCCCATTACATCATTACTGCAACAGATTATTTGATGCATTGGGATGAAACAACTCCTATTAAGGATTTCACTGCTGAGACTACTGCAAGATTTATATTTGAAAACATTATTACTATATTTGGTTATCCCAAGGGTCTTACTCGACCAAATTTTATCAATGAAACAATTACTTGTGGAACTTTATAATTCAACACCAGAAAAATAGTCCATTTCATCCACAAGGGAACGTGATGGTCAAAGATTTTGACAAAATATTAGAGAAGGGGCTTACTAAAGTGTGTTATAAAAACATAAATGATTGTGATGAACATGTTCTAGCCACTTTATGAGCTTATCGTGCAACTCTGAAACAATTGCATAAGTATACACCATTTAAACTTGTTTATAGAAGGAGTTGGATAGGCAGTAATTTCTTGCAGACTTCCATCAAACTGTTGAGAAGGAACATCATAAAGCTTGGTATGAAAAACACATAAAACATAAGTATTTTTTCATAGGAGATCAAGTATTTATTTACGATATCAAGTATCTCAAACATCCAGGTAAGCTACAAATGCATTGGTTGGGCCCTTTCTATGTTTTAAAGATCCGAGATTTTGGAGTTGTTAAGTTCGCTCAACTTGTTGGAGTTATTTTGTTTGGTTGGGTTAACAATACATGGCTGAAACCATACCATGGCACATGAAACTTACTTTGATGTCTTTTGGCTCTTTGAAAAGGGAGTATTACCTAGGTTTAGGTTTGAGTCTAGTTGCATTAGTCGGTTTAAAATTTAGTTGTGTGAGTTTGTCTATAGTTTAGTTGCGTCAGTTATTAGGTGGATTTCTAGTTGCGACCCACCACAAATCATTATGGTCGGGGAGAATACACCATGTCATTTCGGTCATTTATTAATTCATAAATATAATTATTTTTAGTCATTAAATTAAAATCCACCGTAATATCTATTTTCTGACTTTATTAGCATTTTTCCATCTCAAAGTACTTTTTCTAGCTATTATGGTTGTTATGTCATCTTCTTTTTGGATTTTCCATGTATGAGAATTCTACTTTGGTTGAAAACGACCTTTCCGACCATGTTCTCTTTCCAAATTTGAAATATAATATTTTCATGCAACCCTCTACTAAACCTGGTGGCAATGCTATTCAAAATATCAAACCACTCTTTCACTCTTTGCAGTGGTCTACCTTGATGAAGCTGAGGGATTTTCCGGTATTCGACTCCACCAAAGAATTTATGCGATGTACCGAATTCCTGGTTAGCAGAATACATGGGGGTTCACTTTGGCTCGATAAAGAATACCCCATACATGTTGATGATATTTACAAACTTATAGGGTTGTCACTGTATGGGGCGAATGTGTCTACTGTGTTTCAGAGTGTCTACAAGCGAGGTAAAAAGAATGGCAACGACAATCTCTATCATAAATATGGCACTCAACAAAAGGGATGGGGAGTTGTCATTGATTTTATTAATGATGAGAAAATCAATTTCACATGGCACATGGGGAGTTCAGAAGCTTATGCGGAACTATGCCAAAGGTGAGTGCAATTTAAACAGCATCTCTGTCACATAAGCTTGCAATCGCGGTGAAGAACTAAATTGGTGCAATTTTCTTTTAATCAGAACTTTTTAAGGCATGTGAAGATGTTTTCAAGCGAGCCACATATTTTATCTTTGGGTACCTTGTTATCCCACTTGCTATGATGAAATGGTGTCCTCTGGAAGGTAGAGTCTCGTTGAAGTTGCAGGTGATAAGCCGTTTGCACTTGTGTATGCTCCCTAGAGAACCACAACAAATGCTACCGATAAAGATTTTAATGAACAAACATTTGAAAAATGTTATACTAAATGCTTGATATAACCCAGTTTCTACATAGAGTGCCGAAATAAATCTTGGATAAGTATGCCTATAAGATGTGGTTTAGTATCAGTCATAATTAGACATTTGTTCGACCGCATATTTTCAAGCCAAAGAATTTCACCGTGAAGAAGTTTCCTTATTACATGTCCAAGGAGGTGTTTCAAAATGAAGTGAAACCTTGCCTTTGAGTTCAGTGTATGCTGAAAGATGGTGAGAAGTTTTACTCCCTTGATGCAATGTAACATCGAAATTCCTTAGGTGATAAGCCGTTTTCCTCTAAGAAATGAAAAATTGATTCTACACAAGAGATCCAACCGATGATGAAGAAATTACATGATTGTGTATCTTCGAATTACAATGCACTGGCTAAGGTTGGGTCTATGGTAATTCCTACTACTGTTATCTCTGAAATTTTTAGTGTTGTTCCCTATATTGGCAAAACTTTCAAACCAGTTTCAGTAACATTTGTTTCTATAGCTCCCTCTCCTATTTCCCCAACGACTATTTCCAACACTCCACCATCAACCTTTCACACTTTCTCATTTGCTGAAGCATATGCCTAGAGTTGCACTGATGGATAAATATCTCGTTTAATCGACCTCACTAAAGATGAGACTGTGGACCTTGGTGCAGACACCCAAATCACGGAATAACAACAAATTCCTTTTCCCATTCATTCTAATTAGTCCACTTCGTCATCACCCCATATTGCATCCCCATCTGAAATCATTTTTGATAATCCTAATTGTGGAAACACCGCTGACGATTTCGTTGAAATGGAAATTGAATACACTCCAATATATACCATAGCTGAACAACATAATGCAGCTGAAATCCAATCTCAAGAAACAAAATTTGTGGCACCTCCAGTACAACCGTCAGTCCCATCTCAGTCAAATTCCACCCCAACACTTTCAACATAACAAGTTGCATTTTTCCCCAAGATTCAGATCACTGCCACGAAATATTTTCATTGGTTGTGCAGAAACATGATATCATTCCCTTGTTACCTACCACTATTATTTCTAAGATTCACAATCAAATTTAGTAGGAAAACAACCAATATCGAGAGATGTCGCCTCAAGGACATTTTGAAAGATCTATTGTTAGTGGCCAACCCTTGCAGGCTTAGTTTCCTCCAGCTAATATAGTTTTTGTAAATGATTTTTAGATTTAGTCCTATTCACATTTGTTTTAGTTTATTAGAGCTTCTGGAACTCAATTGGAAGACTATTTGGCGATTACATACTCTAAATACACTGAAATTCCTCGGGCGAGACACTTCTTCCTTGTGGAGGAGTGAAAATGTTAAAGTCATGTTAGACTACAACGAAGCTTTTTGTTGGAAACTCGAGGTTGAACCCTGGGTCTTATTGATCTAAATTTTAAGCCAACAAATTTTTTTAGACTCTGGAAGATATTTAGTGCCCCATTGATTATGTATTTTGCTGTTGATATATACTGCACTCTGTGCAATTTGATACATTCATCCTTACATAATATATAAATGAGAAAACTTCACATATTTTATCTCTAATGGATTGAAATATTAAAAATAGTTTTTTATTAAAAATTAATTATTTTATATATTTAAAAAAAAACCAATTCATCGAATCCAAGTCGATCCGAGTTCAAGTAAAAACTAGATTTAATAGGTGCCCAAGTTGAAGACCGGTTCAGGGTTATAAAACTATGATTTAAAACTTTAGAGGCAAATAAGAATAAGAAGAAATTAATAGAATGTATCAATTCACAACCCAGAAGGACAACGATTTTTAAACAAATGGTGACAAATACTTGTGACTCAAAGTTGTAATATTAATTTGTATAATTTGTATATTTAAAAAAATTACAACATGAGATGAGGGGTTCTGGAAGATAGAAAACCAATTATCAAAGTGTTTAATAAATGTTATAGTGTTTTCATAATCATCTTCTAGCATGGAAATTTTGAAAAACAAAGTGCATGCTTAATACCTACAAAAGCTGAACAAGGATTTTTTAGGAGTTCAATATGGTTATAAATACTATCAACAGAAGGGCGTGTTAATAAAGCATCCATAAGAATTGAGCCTTAAGGAAAAATTCAAACACTTATAAAGTCAAGCACCTAGTTGTTTGTTGACTAATGCTCACAAGATGATTCATTACTCCAATTAAATAAAAGTACGAAATATTTGCGATTAGTGAGGAATTCAAAATCCATACTGATGGATGTAAGAAAATGTTGGGTAAACGTGGCTATAAGAATTAACATAGTCAATTTCCTATCTTTCCAATGATACTAGATGACATTTCAGTAAATGGCATAAAACGTAATTCTCTAACATAGGCATGGTATTTGGGACAACATAAAAAACACAACATTTTAGGTTTTGAGTTTAAAGCAAAAAAGTTTAGGAGTGTGAATTACATTAGGATTGAATAGAACTTTGTTGTAGGAAAGAATGAACTATTATTCCAAGGTTTTACATAGACGTACTAGTAATTGGAAACCCTAGAGGATTTGAATGTTGTAACTAAAACTAGACAATTAGGCATTTGAGTTGATAAGAAACCAAAAAACTATTACCATTGAACATTATTGCTCAAAAAATTAAATAATTAAAAAGGTTGAGTTGTTCAAAGAATATCAATACTCTTTTGCGAAAGATTATAGGGACATGAAGGGCTTTGCAGTTGAAAATGGAGACGATGTGGCTTGTTCCAATCCTAGTGCCAACCTTCCAAAAGAGACCATTCAATTTTCTTATAAATACCACCTAAAAATTTATAAAATTTTACCTAGAGGAATCATCTATTTTGAAATTTATATAAATGTTAGCTACATGAATTATCTTTCTTATGAACAACTTCTAGTGGGCTATTCTCATTGTTTTCCCAAGACAAAACAAATGGTGGCAGGGTGTACTATTAAGGCACTCCTTGCATTAAGGTCAGAGGTTGAATACCCATGGGAACAAATCCAACCATGTTAGCGTTGATGTGGCAAGGGCTAGGTGTGATCTCATAGTGATTTTTGCCAATATTATCAACATAAAAAAGGTAACCTATCAAATGAGAACTCTAGCCAAAAAACCCCTAAAAAACATGAAAAAACAATCCAAAAACGAAAAAGTGTGTATGTTGGAGCACATTTTCTTTTGGGTATATTTTTTTTTTAAATGACAGTGAAAACAAGTTTTTTATTTATTTATTTTTATTTATTTTTTATTTATTTATTTATTTTTTTTCTTCCTGCGTAAAAAACACCTTGAAAACAAAAGGTGTTGATGCTGGAATCGCTTCCACCTTTAGACCTTGGAACACCATCCGTAGTTCCCTCAGATTTGTTAAAGACCCATTGAACCCCAAAAGTATGAAAGGTGCCTATTTTATTCTATGCTCCTGTGGGGTTCCCTACATTGGAGAAACCAACTGCTCGATAAGTAAGAGGTTACAAGAGCATGCTGCTGATTTAAGGCATTGTAGGATTAAGTCCTCTGCTCTGGCAGAGCATGTTGGAAAGACTAGGCACCAAATATGTTTGGAGGAGTCCAAGGTCTTAGCTAGGGTGGAGCATTTCCATCACCACAAATTTAGGGAGATTGTTGAAATAGAGAAAAGGGCTAATACTCTGAATAGAGATGACAAATGGAAAATAAGTAGTTGCTCGATTTCGTCTCTAGTTTCTTAGTATAAACCCTTTTCTGCGGTTTGTGGTTTTTTTTCTTCTTCCTTTTTGTTTTTCTTGTAATTTATTCTTTAGTTTATATGTTTTTACTTATTTTAGTTTACATGTTTTTACTTATTTAATTTATTTTTATTTATTTACTTTTTATTAATATTAATTTTATTGAGTTTTGTTTTATTAATTTTATTAGTATGATTTTTCTTATTTCATTAATTTTGGTTAACTGATTTTGTGATTTCTTTGGATTATTGTTTCTTTATTTATCATTATTTATACATTTTTTACTAATTATTCGTGTTATTATTTATTTATTTTACTATTTTTAATAAAATTTCATTTAATTTATTTTTGGTTTATAATTATATTGTCAATGTTTATTATTATTCAATTTCTTAACATCCACCTTCTTTTTTTCCTATTATTAGTATTTTATTTTATCCTTTATCCTATTATTATTATTAATTTTTATTTGGTTTAAATTCTTGTATTTAATAGAATTTTATTTTCTTAACGCTCACATGCATTAATGATTTGTTATGACCATTGTATTTTTTCAATATATAGATTGATTGATTTTGTTAATTATTTGTTACGACCGTTACATTTTTGCAATATATATATTAATTGATTTCGATCAACACATTCAGCGTTTTCCTGATGACAAACTATATTGGGTAGTTCAAAATGCATCAGCCCCTTTGATTGATAATGTGATTTTCCGGAAGATTTTTTGTAAACAGATATTGATCACATAAGTTTACACTCTTACATACCATGCTAATTATATTGTTTTTTATTCATCTTATTGGCATTTTATATAATTGGTAATATATTAAATTTAAATTTAAATTTATAAAAGTTACTATAAATATTAAATTTAAATAACTTGAAACTCTCATAACTTTAGTTATAAATTAAATTTTATTAAAATATAAAATTTTAAGTTATATTAAATCTAAACTAAATTAATTAATTAAAATTAATTATAAAATTGAATCTTACAAATAAACTTAAAAGTTTATTTTTATATTTTATAAATAAATTTAAAAGTTTATTTTTATTTATTTTTTAAATAACTATTATCGATAATAGTTTATTGATTACATTTTCTTATTTACTAATTTAAAAAATATATTTATAATAATTATTATAATTAATAAATATATATTTTAATGATGATTAATTCATAATTATTATTAATAAATAAACTTTAATTTATTAAATTTATAAAATTAAATTAATTGTAATGCTATTTTTATAATTTAATATTTTATGAACAGTTTTTTTTTAATTATAGTTGATTTAATAGATCTATCAATTATATATTTTAATTTTATTATAAATATTTTGAAAATTAATTGCAAAGATTAATTAGATATTATCTAACTCTTGTATTATAAGTATAGGTCACAACTTTATGATTTCTATGTTCGATTATGACTAGAAAGGTAGTTTTGTTTATAGGTTTGTATAATTTAATTGTGTGTAAAATTGTTTTTGTTTTGTATATTTTTTCTATGTTTTCTATAGGTAGGGACTATGCTGCTCACAACCCTTGTTTGAATAAGAATTTAGTTTGAATGAATATGTATGAACTATCTGTGCAATAGAAAAATATTTATGGTAACCATATTAAATTTTGTAATTTTTAAAAACATCTTTGCATTTTTTATTTAAAGTAATTTGTTTTGCATGTAATTTCATATATAAAATTTTGATATAAGTTCACCAATACATAATCTGTAATAAATATCATTTCATAAAAATAAACATCATGATGATAACCATCTAACAAACATAATCATCATCTAAAATACACATTCAAATTCACTAACATCATCTAATTATATACACCTCTAGCACATATAAATGTCATTAGCTAGCACATAAATCTAATAATCTAACATGGCATCGTCATTGTGATCACATCTAAAAAAACACAAGCCTTGTCTAACATCATCACCACACACATCCTCAAATATATACATCTCATGTCCAATAACTGGTATAACATACACATCTATCTGCAAACGCATTAAATGAGCATATCTTACATGACCTAACAATATACACATAAACACCAACATATAACTTAAGTACATCATCAGAAACATAAAAAATGCACCATATATATATACAAACAAGTTGAATAACTGCTATATAATATTTGATACAAAAATACTTCTGGCGACCTAGTCTGTAGTAGAAGATGATGGATGGTCAATTGCCTCAAGAGTCGAAGAATGAGGTGGAGGAGGAGGTGGTTGGTCTTCTCTCTGAGGAGAAACATGAGGCAGTGGGTCATGAGGTGAATGAGAAGGAGGTGGGGCACTACCATATCACCACCCTGATCATCATCTGATGGGGTAGTACGTCTTGGTGAATACTATGTATTTGTTGCATGGAAATCTAAAGGAGGTGGAGTACTACTAGAAGGATCACCACCCTGATTCATCATCCAATGGGGTAGTATTGGGTGAATAATGTGTATCTTTTTCATTTCCATCCCTCCTTAATGCTAGTATAAACATGGTAGCTCCAAAAATATGACACATAAGACTCATCATATCGCATGAGAAGTCCGTCCAGAGCTCCAAGAACCTAGGATCTTCCCTGATGTCTCGATCCGTCATAGGGAGGACTCCTGCCTTAACCAAAATTATAGAGATTCGTTCTCCCAAAACCATCTTAAATATAAAATCATGCCTACACGCGGGTTGCATGCCTGCAGGTATCTGCATTGAAGGTCGTCCCTCACCTTCTGCGGCCTCGACCATCTCCGGATTTGCATCCGATGGGAGGAGGCATGTCCCCAAAAAATGTACCAATATCTACAAAATATAAAATACACAACAATAATTAGACAATTCATTAATCAATTTAATAAAACAAGTTAAAGAATGTGCTAGAATCAATTTTATTCTAATTAATCAAGATAATAAAATGAAACTAAATTAATTTAGAGAAAACACTAATATTACCTCTCTCATTCGCTGGCTCATCCTGTGTGACATGGATGTTGGGACAATGTCGCAAATTCATCCCCATGAAAGGACATGACACCATGACGAACATGTGGTTGGCCTCACTAGCTAGTAGCCCCAGTGGGTTAGTGTAAATCTTGGCCGGATACTTTGGTTGACCGCTCTTGGGCGTCATCTTGCCCCACATGTGCATCCATACCTCAACAATCAGCCTAGGAGGTTGATAGTCAAAATTAGGCATCGTCTCCGGAAAAAAAAAATAAACAAAACAACCCTGAATCAAAAGGGAAGTTCGACCTCCCATGTATCATAGTACGAAACCTATCTAAAGCTTTACAAAACTTCCGCAAAAAATGCCAGACCATTTGATACACATGGCCTTTGCACCAAAGAATCAACATAAACCAAAAGAGGGCAAATAATGTGTTTCCCATCACCGGTAGAGTGTGCAATGGTACTCTCTAATAGTAAGAGGCACCTAACCTCCTTTGCACTAAAATAAGTAATCTGTAGTTGTCCATTAGACAACTAAAAACCCCCTTGGGAAACTACATGATCCCCAACGTATCTCAGAGGTTAGATAAGTTGACTCTCTGTTGCAACACCATGGGGGACATCAGGGAACTAGGGAAAATCCTCCCCTCTCCTAGATATGCGAGTGATAAAATAAACGTCCTCCTCAGTGGGCTCATATCACATGTCGAGACCGACACTGAAATCCTGTTGGTGGGCATCCCATTGACAGATCAACTGTGCTAACAACCTGGAGGGCCCCTTTAAGGATGTAGCCTTCTCATAGTACTTAGTGAGGCCTACATTCCTCAAGAGGCCTTGATTCGTTGTGGTAATAGGGTGAGGGTACAAATCCCTATCCCTCTCACACACCTCCCAGTATCGTATCATATTGTACTGATCAACCCTCTACTTTTGCTATTATTGCTCCCTCTTTGTTGACGTCTCTACATGTTTGACATACAAAATACATCAGCCTCATACGTAAAACATATATTTTTTTATTAAATGAAAAATATGTTTATAAATATGGACATATAATTTCCATGTAAAAAGAAATCAACCTTGGTGCACCAGAAAAACAGGAACACAACATACACGGTGCGCAAAAAAAGGAATGCATCGAAAATAATGCATACATTGACTTAATTTACTACTTTCGGTTCACATACATATATAACATTAATTATTTTTATTTTTCAATGTGGTGTGTCGACATAAAATTTTGCATTAGTGCGTTAATTTTAGGTCGATGCACCAAACCAGAGTGTTGAGGTTACCGAACTTACCGAGCTATAATTTTATAATATTATGGGGTGTATTTGGTAAAAAAAAATGCACCGGGAAATTAATTTTACTAGATGCATCGCCACAAAAATTATAAATTTTAAAGTGGTGCATCGTGGAACTTCACGATCATATGCGTTTCCATTTACCAAACAAATTGAATAATACATAAAAACTGCGGTGCGTTAACGTTACACACCAATTTGCGATGCACTAAATTTACGTGGTGCACCGCGAAAGGTGTGAGCCAAAGCTCTCGATCACACTGCGCAAAACAAGTAAAAATAAAAATAAAACAATGCCTTTTTTACGCAATTTTCAATTCAACTTCGCTACAAATTGAAGTTAGCGAGAGACATAGACATTATTTGGACATTTTTTCGTCGGGAAGGCATGGTTTCCACGTAAAAAAAAAATAAAAACAAATTTGCTCATTGTTTGAAAAAATTCAAAAGGCACACATTGAGAAATGGACGAAAGAATGGTAATCAAGGGGAGAAACGATGGTAGGGTGCTTCACAGAGGAAAAAATAACACTATTGTTTGAGAGCTCTACAATAGTGAAAATGGTAACAATAAATTTTATTACCAATAAGTTTTTCTTATTTAACCTTGTTCCGGTGCGCTTGAACCCGACGCACCGATGTGGATTATTTACGAAGCACATTGCAATTTTTAAATTAAAAACCCTACCATGGTGCACCATGTTATGTATGCTCCATTGCAATTCAAAACGGTAATAAGACCGGTGCTTCGTGGGAGTATAACATCGAAATGGTGAAAATGAATTTTACGAGCAACATTTTTTAAATTTAACCTTTTTCCGGTGTTATCGAGTAGTATATGCATCGATGCTCCAATTTCACCTAGCACACCACTATTTTTAAATTAAAAAACCTGCAGCGGTGTACCATGTTGTATATGCACTCAGACATTCAGAAAAGGTCATAGCACCGGGGCTTTGTGGGAGTATAGCATCAGCATGGTAAAAATGAATTTTACGATTGAATTTTTTTAAAATTTAACACTAGTATGTTGCTATCGAGTAATATACACATTGGTGCTCCAGAGTTACTTAGCACACCGTTGTTTTTTTTATTTTTTTAAAATAACCCTCGAACGGTGCACCATTGTCTATTAAGCACCGAGACTTATAGTTCTATTAACGACATCGATGCTTATTATATGAGTAGCGCACCATTTTTTTTTAAAATTAAAAACCTTGTCATGGTGCATAATGTGTTTACACACCAAGGTTTTCGTACAAAGGGAAAACATCGGTGCTTTATGTGAGTATAACACCAAAATGGTGAAAATGAATTTTGTGACCGATATATATATATATATATATATATATATATATATATATATATATATATATATATATATATATATATATATATATATATATATATATAGATATTAATTTTTAATTTGACTCTTTTCTGGTGTTATCAAATAGTGTACGCACCAGTGCACCTTATACATGTAGCACACCATTGTTTTTATTTGTATTAAAAAAAACCCTGCAACGATGCACCATTTAAGCATCGAGTCCTTCAATTCAATTAACGACACTTGTGAGAATAATATAAGAAGTCCCCTGCCATTTTTAAATAAAAATTTCCACAACGATACACCATATTATTTATGCACTGGGGCATTCATATACGGGTTGGGAAAAATAAATTTTACGACCAACATTTTTTTAAATTTAACTTTTTTTTCAGTAATATCGAGTAATATAAGCACCAATACACATTATGTACTAAACACAATATTATTATTATTATTATTTATAAAAATAACTCTACTATGATGCACTATATGCTATTAAGCACTCGTATGTACAATTAAGTAACACACCAATACGTTCGTATACTATAGACACACCATTAAAAAAAACCTCCACTAAAAAGTCTTTTCTGTGTAGTGAAAGCTCAATTTGATTTGAGTACATCAATAGTCCACTTTTATATAAATACATGCTATAAAAGTTGTTCCATTTCTACATTCACATCACGGAAAAAAACAACAACAACATTACTAGATAATAACCCTTTACCCTCTTTATTATTTAATTTTTAATTTTTATTACTTTTATTTTTAATATTCTTCTTATATATTAAAAGTTTTGGAAACTTTTATACAAGGTATTTCCTCTCTAGTTTTTCTTTCATGGACAAATATCTTTTGCCATTTTAATTACATTTTTAAATCATTATTCTATTTATATTTTCATGGTTTCTTATTTATTTATATTTTTATGGCTTATTGTTGCCTTATGAGTAGATATTCCCATGGATTCAGAGATGATTATACTATTGAATTTAAGGTGCTTATTATTGGTCTTAAATGGATGTGCATTTTTTCTAAAGCATATATCTATTAATTATGCCATTTTCTACCGTCAATGTTAAATCAGGTATTTATTTATTTTAGTGTCTATAAATAAATACTTTAGTGTCCATAATTTAGTTGTAAAAATTGGATGGTTATTATTGTTATTTTTTAGGATTTTTTTAGGATTTATTTATTTATTGGTTTGTATATTATATATTTAAAGTTTTCTTGGATTCTTAGGAAGGATAGTATACTTCTCTTCATATCCAAAATTTAGTTGTAAAACTTGGATTGTTATTATTATTATTATTTTTAAGTTTGTATATATATATATATATATATATATATATATATATATATATATATATATATATATATATATATATATATATATATATATATATATATATATATATATATATATATATATAATGTTTTTCTTAGATCTATATGAAAGATATAATATTTTCTTTCATCTCTATAATTTAAATGGTTATTATTATTATTTGTTTATGGTATATTTTTGGTCTTAATTATGTTTTTATGATGTTTAACTTTTAATGTGGTTTTAGATATTTTTATTAAACATTTTGTATATATTCGATTGATTATTTAATCAAACAAAAGTTTAGTCACATTGCTAAGTGTTACAATTTTAATCACATCATCATTTTAACATTTATCTCACTTATATTCATGTATGGTTATTAATAAAATTTTAAAACATTTTCAATTTAATGTTAGTTTTGTTTAATGTTTTTAATTTTTTTAGCATGTAGAATAATGTTATGGTATTTTCATTGGCACACACTCATAATTTGGGATTAGAAAATAAAATTTTGGCTATGTTATAGAAGAGGTTTTTCTCTACCTAAATAAAAAATTTCAAAAACAAAAAGTTAGTTTAGATAGTGTGTCCAAATCTAGAACCAACTTGTAGATAAATTTTAGATTATATTTCTACAATGATAATGGATTAGCATTTTGATTAGCATGTTCTCATATTAGTATGGAAATTTAACATAATGTAAGTACACATTTTTCAATGTGATTACTAATTTTTAGAAAACAAGTTATTTAGTTTTGATACTACACATATCATGAATCAATGCATGACTTAGTTTTCTTATAATTTTGCAAAAACACGCGTTCAATGTTTTGTTTTGATTGCATTCAATATTGAGAGTTAAACTTTATAATTTTTATATATTGTAGAGGACATATTATTCAATCTTTTATCTAAGTTTCATCAAGAAATATTGAGTTTAAATTTTGTGCACAAGCCAAACAAAAAAAGCAACAAGGTAGTCTAGAATCTTGTAAGTACATATTTTACTAATTTGGTTATGAATATTCAAACTATGAATTATGGATTGTGCGTAGAAGGTCAAGAAATAACCATTAACTTGGATTTGGAGATAAATAGTCACTTATTCATAGCTTAAATATTTTGATCCTTGATGTGGTTAAGTCCTTTGTTCTCTCGAGATTAACATTTTTTGTTGGTATTTTACAACTAATAATCATGTTCATACTATATTCATGTTAATTTTTTTTCCCAATTCTATGACTTGTAATGTATTTATCTCTTTCTAGAACCTTAATCTGATATATTATTCTTTAATATTAGTAGATAGCATGAGACTCATGAAAGGAGAACAATAAAACTACGCACCATTTTCTTACCTATGACATGAAAGCTAAAACAGTCATCCTAATAAGTTTAGGAGTTTGTCCTAGAGGAGGTTCTATGTGGTCTCCATGCCAAGTAAGACTAGTAGTATAGACTCATATTCTCCCCATCAATTAAAATCAATATAATTTCAATATTAACTTCAACAACAACATATCATTTTTTGTGTTAGCATTTTACAACTCACAATCATGTTCATATTATATTCGTGCTAAAAACAATGTCCAAATCTAAAACTTGTAATGTATTTATTGCCTTCCGAAATCTCAATTTGATCTATAATGCAAGTTATTAATAGATGGCATGAGACTCATTAAATGACAACAATAAAACTACATACCATTTTCCTTAAATATAACATGAAAACTAAAACAATCATCCTAATAAGTGAAGAAATTTTCTCAAAAAAAAGTTAAGCATGATTTCCATACCAAAAAAAACTAGTAATATAGACTCATCTCTCATCATCAATTAAAAACATTATTATTTCAATCTTAACTTCAACAGCAACATAATAAATAAATTTATTTTGGAAAATAATAATAATAGAATTAATTTATTTTATTCAACAAATCTACCACACCCAAATTATAAACCTAGACAATTTACATCTATATGTTACCTTCCAACCACTTTAAAAATAATTAAAATTTAAACCCAAAAATATCCCCACTTTATAAACCTAGTTCAAATAATCGATTCCAATTTCATCATAAAATCCAAAATCGCTTTTAAAAATATTAAAATTACAACTTTAAAATTTAATAGATATAAAAGCATGCTCACTTATATTATCCTTTATCCCTACCTTGTAAACCGAGTTCAAATATTCTATTTAACTCTCATTTGATAAAATCCAAAATCAATTCAAAGCTCGTGGTTATTAAAAACCTCAACACACAATCACATTTTGATAATTATAGGAGAAATTCAGAAACCAGGGATTTAATACATAACCAAAGAATTCCTTAAAATCCCAAATCAATTCAAGGCTTGTGGCTATTATAAACCTCCGGGACACATTCACATTTTGATAATTATATGAGAAATTCAGAAACTTAGGATTTAATACATAACCAAAGAATTTCTCCCTCAATCTTACAAGCATTAAAACTTCCCATAATGTCAATAATGGTAGAGAGTGTCTCGCTCTTATTCTTACCTTGAACAAATGTTAGTTCAATGCCTAGCGATATTTTTGTGTTGGTTAAAACTTTTTGTTTTATATATAAGTTTGCAAGGCGCTGTGAAAATATTTTTGTTTTAGACTTATACTAAATTTTTATTTTATGATATTATAGATTATTAAATGTGTGGAAAGATTAATTATGACAATAGAATTGTTGTTTCAGCGTTTCCAAATGCTGTAAAGACACAATTCCAGGTTTAAAAATCAAATTGCAAAGATATTCGTTGAAGCATTAAGGAATTCGATGAGAATGCAAATAGATTTTGTACCATAGAAATGTCATATCAAAAGCTAATATACTTTTCTTTTGAATTTTGAACTAATATACAAAATCTAAATTTATATGAAACAAGGCTACAAGGTAGCTACTACTTGCCACTTAGTTTAAATGTAGTAATGTTGCAATGCGATCTTGATGCATAGAAACTTCATGAATTTGTTAAAAAGAAACGAGATTTGTAGAACCCAACAACTTTATCAAATTCGAATGGTATTGCCCATTCAAGGGCGAGGTCGCCCAAATCAGGAGTCCATGGGTTCCATGATTAATGTTTCATCGGTTATGATTTAAAAACATAGTGCATCATCGAAGAGAATTGGACTTTATATTTGCACTATATAGTTTAAAACTTTAAACAATGAAGCATTTAAACTATTTGCGATGTTGAAGTTCATTGTGCATTGCTTATGTGATGCAGGGGCATTAGACACTAGCCAGCAATGTAGGAAGTTTTGTCCACATGTTGTGGCTAGGAGGATTTGAAAACATTTGAATTGTTACAGCTAGGTGTCAATACCTTAACTAATTGTATTATTAGATCAGTTAGAATTGTAGAAGTCGAATGGTTAGTCCATCTGTCATGTTTTTAGTTTTCGAATAATTGTAATTAGGCTCTTGAATTACCATAACGGCCCACACAGAGGAACCGAAAGGACATGTGTTGATGTATATAAATGTAATCCCTCGGATGTATAGAAAGAGGGCAAGAGGAAAAGAGATTTCTGCAATAAGACTCTGTGTGTTGTCGATTGCTTCCAATTAAATAATTTCTGTGTGCATTTGCCATAAAGACGGTTCGAATCCTTAATTGTGAAGAGATTGTTTAATTGCAAAGTGATGAACGCTGTGCATGTATAATTGAACTCCTGTATGAATTCCACATATCTATGTCTGTTGTTTCTCTGTAATTTATCCGAATAAACCCTGTTAAATCAATACTACCTACAGGCGAGGTCTGTGTAGAGGAATTGTGGTCATGAACGCTGTTTAATTGGAAGATTTCCTGCTTTGTAAAGAAATAGAGTTGTTGCTTTCAAACCCGGAACCGTGGTCTAGACGTGAGTTAATGGACGAGGAAGTTCGTGCAACCGACGTGAACCGTAGTTAAACACTGTACAAAAACCACAAGTGGATTTGCAAATGCGGATTGCCCATATCGCACCGCTTTTGGTGTGCAAGCGGTTTTCCTCGGTCACGGAGCAATTCCACAGAGCTGTCGATGCGTGGCAAGGTGGACCCCCGGAAAACCATCGTTCGGAGCGCGCCATCGCGCGTTAACGTTCGTACCAGGAGGGCGAGCGATATGCGTATGAGCTGTCGATCTGGAGCCTTGCGATCTAACGGTGGTCACACGATGGACTTGCCCGGAGTTTAATCAAGGTGCGCGAAAGATAGCCAGGTATAATACGAGCGTTGATTGGGTGATCGAACATAGAGGTGGGCCCGAAGCCAAGGATTATTAGATAGTTAATTATTCAAATTAGAGCGTTGGTTTTAATATAAGGTTTCGAGGATTTAAAACATTGGTTATAAGGTTGGCGGTGTCATATAAGGCCGAGAGATTCAATTAAATTTGCAAAGGTCGTGGATAAAGTTTATTTATCAAATTCCACGAATTTGATAAATAAAACTCCGTGGAATAGATATAAGTGGACCACGTGGAATCCAAAGAACGGGGTTTCGGACAGGAGGTGCTGACATTCCAAAGTTGACCAGCTCTCCGTGGGGTTGACTTTCAGCTGTTGTTGCGTTATTTGTGGTATTAGAGCTGTTGTCGGAAGTTGTTTTTGCTAACATGGCAATCCGAGTTGGTAGAGGTGCTGGCAGAAGGAGACCTGTTGCCAACGCTGAGGTGTTGGGGATGTTGTAGAGGGTCGAGGCCAGAATGGATGTCATAGAGCGAAGACAGACCAGAGATCCTGAAGACATCAGCGAACCTGAGATAGAAGAAGCAGAAGAAAATGTTGAAATTTCTCCTGACATGAGGCTCCTCAGAACTATTCTGGGGTCTGCAGTTAAGCCCATAATTGAAGTGTCGAGTTATGCAGGGGGACTGAATCCAGAGGAGCTGGTGGACTGGATAAATGAAATGAACAAGTGATTCGATTATGAAGAAATAAGTGAAGATAAAAAGGTCAAGTTTGCAGTGACAAAGCTGAAAGGACATGCTGCACTTTGGTGGGATGGAGTGCAGGCAGAGAGGAGGAGAGTTGGCAAGCAACCTATCAAGAGTTGGACCAGAATGATGGCCAAATTAAAAGGTAAATTCTTTCCTAGTGATTACCAGCTGACATTGTATAAGCAAATGCAAAACCTAAGATAGAGGTTGCTGATAGTAAAGGAATACACAGAGGAATTCTACAGAGTAAGCATAAGGGCTGGGCAATTCCAAGACAAACCTGAGAATACTGCCAGATATGTGAATGGTCTCAAGCTGGAGATCCAAGATGAGATTGGTCTCCTGTCTCCTAAGACAGTGGAAGAGGCCTACCAGATGGCCTTGAAAGCAGAGGAGAAACTCCTGAGGAAACAGTGTGCCAAGAAGAGAGGTACTTTCCGTGGGAAGGGAAGTCAAGGTGGTAGAGGAAAGCCTGCTACACCCAGAGATGGAGCTAACAGTATCTCACCTCAGAATGCATCTACAGAGGATGATGCAAGGGGCAGAAGGGGTTCTTACAGAGGAAAAGGAAGAGGAGCCAGAGACAGAGGCAGGGGTAGAGAATTGAGGTGTTATAGATGTCAGCAAGTGGGACACAAGCACTATGAATGTCTAGAGAATGTGGGTGCTGGTCCAAGGAATGCTGTTGTTGCCTAGGCTGGAGAAGAGGCAGAAATTGAAGAAGAAATTCTTCCAAAGAGGGGAGAATCCTTGGTGGTAAATAAGGTCCTATTGAAGCAAGCTAAAGAGGTCACTGAGCATACACAAAGGAAGACTTTGTTTAGGAGCATATGCAAATTCCAAGGGAAATGCTGCTAGCTAGTCATTGATAGTGGCAGCACAGACAATTTGGTTTCCACTGAGGTAATAGAAAAGTTGAAGTTGAAAACAAGGGAGCGTCCAACTCCCTACAGGGTGTCCTAGCTGCACAAAGGGCACCAGCTGGTTGTGAAAGAACAGTGTGAGATAGAGCTGCAAATGGGCAAATATAAAGATAAGGTCCTGTGTGATGTAATTCCCATGGATGTGTGTCATATACTGCTGGGTAGACCTTGGCAGTTTGATAGAGCAGCAGTGCATGATGGCAAGAAGAACACTTACAAGTTCTTCAAGGATGGAGTACATCATACATTGATACCCATGGAAGAAGGAGAGCCATCCAACAGAGTGATTGATCCAAATACCTTGTTGTTGAGCAGGAAGCAATATCTGTAGCAAATAGAAGAAGAACAGGTAAGCTTTGCTTTAGTTTGCAAACCTAAGGTAGTTCTTACTTCTACCAAGATTTCTGATTTGCCGATAGAAATCCAAGAGATGTTAGACAATTATTGTGACATTGTTGTGGATGATTTACCTGATGAGCTGCCACCTGTGAGAAAGATCAGCCATCAGATAGATTTTATCCCCGGTTCAAATCTGCCAAAGAAGGCAGCCTACAGAGTGACTCCCAAAGAAAATGAAGAAATCAGGAAGCAAGTATAGGAATTGGTGGACAAGGGGCTGATCAGAGAAAGTTTGAGTCCATGTGCAGTACCAGCAGTATTGAGCCCAAAGAAAGATGGAGGCTGGAGGATGTGTACCGATTCCAGAGCAATCATTAAGGTCACAATCAGGTACAGATTCCCTTTTCCCAGAGTTGAGGATTTGATGGACTGTTTGAGTGGTGCTAAATATTTCTCAAAGATAGATTTAAAAAGTAGATACCATCAGATTAGAATAAGAGAGGGTGATGAGTGGAAAACTGCTTTTAAGACAAATGAAGGACTATATGAATGGATGGTAATGCCTTTTGGGTTGTCAAATGCACCAAGCAATTTTATGAGACTTGTGAATGAAGTGTTGAAGGAATTCATTGGTAAATTTGTGATAGTGTACCTGGATGATATATTAGTTTTCAGAAAACCTAAAGAATAACATTTAAGGCATCTTAATCATGTCTGGAAGAAGTTGCACTAAGAGAAGTTGCTGATAAATTTGAAGAAATTCTCATTCATGAAGGAGGATTTGGTGCATTTGGGGTTTTTTGTTTCTGCAGAGGGATTGAAGATGGATCCAGAAAATGTTAAGGCAATTATGGAGTGGCCTTCACCGAGGAATGTCTTTGAGGTAAGAAGTTTCCATGGACTTGCTAGTTTTTACATAAAGTTTATAAGAAACTTCACTAAGATCAATGCACCGATAATTGAGACAATAAAGAAGAGAAAACAACCATTTAAGTGGACTACTAAAGTAGAAAGAAACTTTAAAGTTTTGAAGCAAAAGATAACGGAGAAGCCTGTTTTTATTCTGCCTTATTTTACAAAACCATTTCAATTAAAATGTGATGCCAGTGGAGAGGCCATTGAGCGAAGGAGTCAAGATGGTGTTTCGTGGGCATATTTTAGTGAAAAATCAATGACACTGTAAGAAAGTATTCCTCTTATGAGAAGGAATTCTGTGCAATTGTTCAGTAATCAAGAATGGAGACACCATTTGATGTCCAGGGAATTTGTATTGTATTCTATCAAATCATGCTTGCAAGATATTGTACAATGCAAAATTGTTGTAACATGCTATGCTAAATGCATGAGTATCTCCAAAGTTTTAATTTTGTTTTGAAACATATAAGTGGCCAAGCCAATAAAGTAGCTGATGCTTTGAGTAGGAGGCACATGCTTGTTCAAGAAACAAATTTTGAAGTTGTAGGATTTGATTTTCTGAAAGAATTGTATAAAGCAGACCCAAATTTTAAGGAAGTATTTGAGGCATGTAATAACCCTGTTTTAGCAGAGAGAAGCCAGTGGCTGGATTATTTCTTGCAGGAGGACTTACTATTCAAAAGAAGCCAACTCTGTGTACCAAAATGTTCCATGAGAGAAAATTTGACCAAAGAGAAGCATAGTGGTGGACTTGCTGGACACTCTGGTACTGATAAGACTTATGAGCAGTTGAGTCACTTTTATTACTGGCCTAAGATGAGAGCAGAAGTGGACAAGTTTGTGAAGAATTGCAAGATCTGTCAATATGCTAAAGGAAGGAGCCAAAATGCAGGATTGTACACTCCCTTGCCTATTCCAGACAGGCCTTGGGACATGGTGAGTATGGATTTTGTTCTAGGATTTCCCAAGACTCAGAGAGGGAATGATGCAGTCTTTGTTGTGGTGGAAAGATTCTCCAAAATGACACATTTTATTCCATGTTACAAAACTAGTGATGCCATCCATGTTTCTAACTTGTTTTTCAAAGAAGTTGTTAGATTGCATGGGTTACCCAAGAGTATTGTTTCAGACAGAGATACCAGATTTGTGGGTCATTTTTGGAGGACATTGTGGAAGAAACTTGGTACTAAACTGAGTTTCAACTCAGCTTATCATCCTCAGACTGATGGAAAAACTGAGGTAGTGAATAGGAGTCTGGGAAATTTATTGAGAAGTCTTAAGGTGGAGAGCATCCCAAGCAAAGGGATCTATTTTTTCCTTGTGAGAAGAATATGTATATAATGACTCACCAAACAGAGAACAAAAAGGTAGTCCATTTCATATTGTTTAGGAATGTGCACCCCGTAGGAATATCAAAGGAGAAATCTAGGAAGGCAGAGTTTAGAAGTGTAGCATGTAGAGGAATTTGTTTAGGTAGATCCAGTCATATGAACAAGTGAAAGAAAAAACTACAAGGCAAAGAAATATCAAATATAAAAATAGAGTGACTTGATGTAAAAGAAATTCATTTTGATCTAGGAGATCCAAGTTGAGAAAGGAGAGATTCCTGTTATAAGCAAGACAACAAATTGAAGTTCAAAAAGATTGGCCATGCAAGATACTTAGGAAGTTTAAATTCTTATGAGATTGAATTACCTTCTGATGTTGGAATATATCCCATTTTTAATGTTTCAGATTTGTACAAGTATGAAGATGATGGTGCAGAAGAAATATCAGCAGACAAGGAACAAATTGAGTGGAAGGAGCAGCTACCTCCAGTGCAACCATTGCAACCAGAGAAGATATTGGATAAAATACCATTCAAAAGGACCAGAGGACAAGATTACTTCCAGTACTTGATCAAATGGAAGGAAAAGCCAGAGGAAGATGCCACTTGGATGACTGAAGGGATGTTGCAGAAGATAGGCAGATCCGTGGAAGAGCTCATGGATAGGAGCCCATGAAGAAAATTGCCCTCGGGAGTCTGATGCAGGGGCATTAGACACTAGCCAGCAATGTAGGAGTTTTGTCCACATGTTGTGGCTAGGAGGGTTTAAAAATAGTCGAATTATCACAGCTAGGTGTCAATACCCATTTATCAGAAGCATAGACCTGGTTAGAATTGGTAGGAAACGAATGTGGTTAGTCCATCTGTCATGTTTTTAGTTTTCGAATAATTGTAATTAGGCTCTTGAATTACCATAACGGCCCACACAGAGGAACCGAAAGGACATGTGTTGATGTATATAAATGTAATCCCTCGGATGTATAGAAAGAGGGCAAGAGGAAAAGAGATTTATGCAATAAGACTCTGTGTGTTGTCGATTGCTTCCAATTAAATAATTTCTGTGTGCATTTTCCATAAAGACGGTTCGAATCCTTAATTGTGAAGAGATTGTTTAATTGCGAAGTGATGAACGCTGTGCATGTATAATTGAACTCCTGTATGAATTCCACATATCTCTGTCTGTTGTTTCTCTGTAATTTATTCGAATAAACCTTGTTAAATCAATACTACCCGCAGGCGAGGTCTGTGCAGAGGAATTGTGGTCGTGAACGCCGTTTAATTGGAAGATTTCCCGCTTTGCAAAGAAAAAGAGTTGTTGCTTTCGAACCCGGAACCATGGTCTAGACGTGAGTTAATGGACGAGGAAGATCGTGCAACCGGCGTGAACCGCAGTTAAACACTGTACAAAAACCACAAGCGGATTTGCAAAGGTGGATTGCCCATATCGCACCGCTTTTGGTTTGTAAGCGGTTTTCCCCGGTCATGGAGCGATTCCACAGAGCTGTCGACGTGTGGCAAGGTGGACCCCCGGAAAACCACCGTTCGGACCGTGCCATTGTGCGTTAACGTTCGTACCAAGAGGGCGAGCGATATGCGTATGAGCCGTCGATCTGGAGCCTTGCGATCTAACGGTGGTTGCACGATGGACTTGCCCGGAGTTTAATCAAGGTGTGCGGAGGATAGCAAGGTATAATACGAGCGTTGATTGGGTGATCGGACATAGAGGTGGGCCCGAAGCCAAGGGTTATTATACAGTTAATTATTCAAATTAGAGCGTTGGTTTTAATATAAGGTTTCGAGGATTTAAAACATTGGTTATAAGGTTGGCGGTGTCATATAAGGTCGAGAGATTCAATTAAATTTTCAAAGGTCGTGGATAAAGTTTTTTTATCAAATTCCACGAATTTGATAAATAAAACTCTGTGGAATAGATATAAGTGGACCACGTGGAATCCAAAGAACGGGGTTTCGGACAGGAGGTGTTGACATTCCAAAGTTGACCAGCTCTCCGTGGGGTTGAATTTTAGCTATTGTTGTGTCATTATGTCTATTTTGAAGATAGAAATTCATATTTAATACTTTATTGAGCTTGTCTATGCTGTAGAATATAATTTTGATAGGTTTTTCCTTAAATGAGAAATCCTATACTTTTTCCTGTGAATTTTTGGATATATTATGTGAAAATCGAAGTTTCGTTGAGTCACTGAGTTGAATTTTTGTGGTGGTTTCGCTAAGTTGTTGACAAGGCCAAGCGCTGTGAAATACTTTGTCTCTTCAAAAAATACACTGCTGTGTTTTAAAACTTCGCATTGCTGTGCAATAATAAAAACAAAACATTGCCTCAGGGCCTTTTTAGTTTATATATGCTGTAACATATAAAACATAACAAAACTTCTAAAATAAAAATAAAACTATATAAAACTAAAACTTAAACTAAAGTCTGTGGGGCCCTATTACAAAGACAAAACATATATATGTTATAATAATACTCCGTCGCGCAATGAAAAACAATAAATCATTAAAACAAACTTTAAAACGTTTATAACATAAAAACATTACAAACACAACTTATCAAACCTTTCGCCCTGGAGCCCAGACTTCAAAAGGAAATTAACCAAAATGCATTCAACGATTTCACGTTACAAAAATGGAGTCCTGACGTCATCAAATGTGCGCGCGATGATTTATCAAATCGCGTGGATAAAATGACATTGCGTCTGGATTTGGGTTTCGGGTATGGGTCCTTTTGAATGGGCGATAAACAATCAAATCCACCTTATAAAAGAGGTCGGGTCCAGAACTTAACAATACAATCGGGCCATAATAATAAAACTTGCGATTTAATACATTGTTGCGGCATGGTCTGTGGGACCACTGCTCCCGTGGACCTTGGCTTGAGCAGAGGGCGATTAAAATATTTGCGATTGCGATTGCGTGATGGCGCTAATCGCATCGCAACATTTCAACAGTGGCATAACAAAAAGCGGTGGTAACATATGCGACTTGCGATTGCGATCGCATCACAATCTCCCATATCAACAAGACACTTATTCGCAACAACAGAAAAGACTTTGCGATTGCAATTCAAAAGACTTGAGAGGAGATCGATGAGAATTATGCTTGATTCTTGGTAACTATCGCATCAAATTGGAATCGATTTTCAATTCACAGCGTTGAACCTGTGTGGTAACTGACTTGATGAATTGAAGAAGGAACAACGTTCCATAGAACCGCATGGAAATAAATTGTGGATATAGTATTTATGTGATTGGGTAATACTATTTGAAGAAGGGCTCTTGCTCATGAGTAAATCCAATGACCAACAACAAAAAATCTAAAGAGCAGAAATAAAAATGACAGTGGATCAAGAAAAATAACAATTGCAAAGTAGAAACTCGCACAAGTTCCATAATTGTAGAGATTCTGTAAAAGAAATAAACTTTGCAAGATGTGAATCTAAACAAAAAAATCAATAACTCTTGTCCTTATTATAGACTTGCCTGAACAAGACGCCATACACATAATTAAATGTTAATAACGGAACCATAAACTTTATTAATGTTGTAAATTTTTCTGAAGTGAAAACAACATAGATGCCAGACAGGGTAGATAGTAGCTGACGCTAGTAAGCTACATAGCAATCCGCGACTTGAGATTGAAGAGAGATTTTAACTAAACTGCATGGCTAATTCTAGAATGAATTTCAAGTGTGTTGAAGAGATAATGTTAAAAAAATCAATAAATAAATAATTGTAAAATAACATTACAACCAAGGCAAGTTAGATCTAATTCGACAACAGTTAAATCAATTCCTACAGAAGAAAATCGTTGCTATTGGCATTATAAATACATTCAAAAGATCTTTATATATATATATATATATATATATATATATATATATATATATATACAGGTTCTATTCATTAAACATATATGTATAAAGTCTGAAAATATTTGTAAAGGCCTAATGGAAAAGCTATATTCCTTAAATATACATATATGAAGTCTAAAAGTATCTACAAATAGTTAGAAGAAAGACTATAAATATAACTAGTGATTTTTGTTCCTAATTCCTCTGTGAAAACGTTTCTGTCATATCTGCATTTGTATGATTTCTTGTTCTAGCAAAATGTTGCAGAGATGCTGCACTTTGAGAGAGGAGGATCTGAGCAGTAAAATCTGGTACAAAAATTGAGAAGAGCTTTGGACTGATTTTTGGATTACTATGTGTTCTTGTTGTAGCCAATGTTTGTAGAAGTGCTGGGGCTACAACGAAGAGGGAAAAATTAGTACAAATCTTGCTATTTTGGATAGCATAATTTAAAGTGCATATATATGATTTTTACTTGAAAGATGAAGAATAATTACAAGAATACCTAGCTTTGGTAGGGCTTCCGTTGCTGTCAACAGATTGGATCTCGTTGTCTTCGTTGATTGTAAATGTACCATTTATTTTGAAATCGCGTAGCATATACATGGTTGCTTGTTTATTTTGAACATAGTCTTGAAAAGACATTCGTGCTAGGTTGGGAAGTAACTGTTTCAAGAGCAATTTGTTTCTGATGCAACATTGCAAGTTGGTGTTATTAGACTTGATTATGCAATTAAGACACTATGAATAGGAAAAGGACGAATTTTTATTGCATTTAAGGCAATTAACTATTGTCTCTTCTATCGTTGTAGAGGTTGGTATTGGTGAATTGCATGCAAGACAAACTGGTTCAAATGGCGTAGAATAATTGCTTACAGTTGTCAATGTTCCTTTTATCTGTTCATAGAGGAGGACAAGTAGTATATGTCAAAATGGAAAGAGAAGAACTAACAATTGCATATTGAGAAGTAGAGGTACTATTTCAATTGTACTCACAGAGAATGTTGGAGGGTTAAATTTTCTAAGTTCTTCTGCTGCTTCTGCATTCAATTTTTTGATGAATGTAGCTTGCATTGTTCGAAGTGTTCTCTCCTTGAGTTCTTTCCTGTTTGTTATGTTTTTGAATAACATATTTGGAAAATGGCCTTTTTGCAATTCTTGTTCAATTTCACTGTAGAGTGGTGCAAATGTTTCAAATAATTGCAATTGCAATAGAAGACAAAATGTTAATTTTTTTTTTTTCAAAGGGAATTGAAATGTAGGATGGAACTAACAATATAAAAATGATGCAAAGTAATTTATGTTACCGTTGCTCTATTGTCATCGAAATTTCCATCTTTAATTTGCAATGTATATTGCAAATCAATTTTCCGTGCAGCTGTCACAACTGCAGCAATTGTTCCAATTGGATATGTTTCTGTATTTGTTGTAAGGTGTTTTACTGTTGTATCTGGAATGAATTTGTAATCTTTGCAAATCGGTGGTATGTTCTGTATGGTGCTTAGTTCAGTTAGCAACAGAATCCAATCACAATCACCGCGGTCATAATTTGTTTTAGGAAGAACTTTAAAATTTGTAATAGATATTGCTTTTCCCGGTGATATTTTTTGTTCATGTTCTTCAATGAGCTCAGTTGGTATGGACAATGTGATTGTCATGATTCCTTCAGCATCTGTCAAATCTGCATGTAGTATTTGTCGTGCTTTGTGGACTTTATCAAGGTATGTGCTATAAATGATCATAACATCTCCATTGAAATTTTTTCCAGTTTTGCGAATGTTTAGTTCTTCAATTGTAACTGGGACTAAATATGGTGCTTTCGATCTGTGTATTGATGATGTTGATGTGGTAAAAGAGACAATTAGAAGTAAAATACATTGTTGATAAATATAATTGCTATGTCAATGGCACCTATAAAAATTTGTTTCAAATTTACTTACTTGTTTGATTCAGTTGCAACTGATGTTTGTTGTTGTTTTTCTATTGTAGCTTGTTCTCCAGAGCTGCGAGATGAAAAAGATGCAACATAATTGAATGGTGTGCTTGAACGCGACAACGAAGTATCTGCTAAATTTTAACAAATAATAATAAAAATAAAAGTATAATCTTATTCTATATCGTAGTGGAAACCGAGTATTAGTTACTCAAAGAAAGATTAATTGCATTTAAAAACTTCAATAATGGAAAACTTATAAATTATGCAATATTAAACTTAGAAAAATCTATTAGTGCAACAGAGATATATACTGATCTGAGTTGCAAATATTAAAAGTTTTGTGCCTAAGAGAGAAAATGATTCAAGTCTAGTACTATAGAAACGTGTGAATGCATGTGATACAGATGCATGAAAGTTCAGGTACTATTGATTGGCATCAAAACATTGATAAAAATTCACTCAGTAATACTAATAAGGAATTCAATTCAACAAGCAATCAAGAATTCAATCAGTAATTAGTAATATACACATGAATTCAATTACAAATCAAAATAAGAGGAATTCAATCAGGGCAATTAGGAGCTTAATTGAGGTATATGTCAATTGTGCTATAGCTGAATGGATCTAGTTTGATAAAGAATTCCTACCAACCATGTGTTAATTTACATTGTTATTATACTACAGTGTTGTATTTTTTTTCCAGTTTAAGTAGGAGCTCGTTCGATCATTGTTAGTCAAATATTTCTAGCAAATAAGTGTTCAATGATGTTGTTTGCGTAACACCATAACACAAAAGAAACCAAAAAAAAATCATATAGATAAAATTACAGAGAAACAAGGAATATTAAGGGAAATAACAATCAGATTGGAAACATTCTCCTCAAATTGTACAATGTGAATTAAAACACATATGGATTATAAAATAATTGAGTTTGATGTGACTGAAATAAGAGTTATAATTTTGGAAAGAATTTAATTTCTATTTGATATTATCTCTATTACAATTTAGAGGTTGACAATAAGCAACATGGGAAATTGGAGGAGATGTTAGTGAAAAAGGGCTCAAATGTCAAATGAAGAGGAAGCTCGAGAAGTTTCTAGAGAAAGTATGAGGAAAAGGAAATAAAGGTTGAGAGAAAAAGAAGAAGAAGAAGGTCGGGGTTGATAGAACTATGCATGTAACATTGCTCATGCAAATACGCAGTTGATGATGACTGTCAACTTTAAGCATGGAACATTATTGAGATGATGAAAAGGGAAACAAATTATATGGTAGTCCTAAAATATTGTAGAGAATAAGGTTCAACACTCTGTAGTGTCTATTGTTAGATAACTCCAAAATGGTTATATATAGCCTGCAATTTGTGATGGAGGGTGTGTCATGTGTACATGAAAATATTCCAATGGATTGAAAGACAAATTAAAGGATTAAAATGAATTCTACGATGCTTGAGAGTTAAATCATGGTTGCATAATATAATTCTATATGTACAACAGTCCTATGGAAGTCAGTGCCAGAAATATAAGAATAGGTCTCGCAATAGTTTCATAGAAAGAAATAAACAATTAAACATAGAGATATGTCTATACATATGCATTGAAGAGTAAGTAAGTTGGGTGTAATAAGCAAACCTGGATGTGTTTGTTTGTTGTTGTGAATTGTCTTTTCATATTTGACTCATTGTGTAAAGTAATAGAAATCTGCAAGACATACAATTAGAAGTCAAAGTGATAGTAGTGTTATGTAAAAATAAGCAATTCGATGTGTTAGAAGAAGTAAATGTTTTTTAGTAATATTTATTGAACTGTGTTGGAAGAAGTATATGTTTTATTTTTGTTGAAGCTTATTTGTTATTTGTGACATTGTTAAAAAGCTATAATGCAACTTTCAAAAACTTATTCAGAAACAAATTAAAAGTATCATTGGTAATAACACTCACTATTGATTTCATTTGTATAATAAGGACATGAGTAGACAAGTGTGACAATATTGACTAGAAAAGGCAGTAGACTAGTTTCATTTGCACTATGTTTCTGTTGCATTTTTTGTCTTCGATGATGAGACAAATAGTACCATGGTCGGTCCAATATGTATCTAACCTGAAAGTCTTATAGCTACAAGTTATGTTTGACCATATGTGATCAATGATTGATATTTGTTGACTGCTATTTGTCTCTAAAAGAAAATGAAGGTTGTAATTGTACATATACGATTTTAGTTTGTTTGTTTTGTTGTTGCTTCCAAGCATATTGATGTTGAAATCACCGACAATTGCTATTTTTTGATTTGAATGTATGTTGCATAATGATTTTGAAAGAAGGTGCAATGTATCGTTCAATGCTGCATATGATGCAACATAGACATTGAGAACTATAATATCCATGTCATGAAGAAGCATATTTTCTAGTGTAGCTTCAACGTTTTTTTCTTCAAAGTGAATATGTTTCAAAATATTTATATGCTTTTTCATACAAATTAGCAAACCATGTTTACTATAATTTGATATGCAATTGAATGTTTCAAGTCTTTAAGTAGCATTGGATCTTTCAAATGTGTTCTTGTAAACATAGGATGTCAGATTGCATTAGATCATAGTCATTTAACAAATCATCAATATGTATTTGTAAACTATGGGTGTTTAGAGAAAGAATTGAAATGTATGCTTTTTTTTCTAATAACGAATAATTGTAGTCTAGTTGCCACTTTGTGTTTCTTTGTAAATGTTCCATTTCAAGACAAATTTTGTGTTGAATTCAGAAGTTTTGTTTCTTAAGTGGACTAAGCAAATACAATGATTCTATGTTTCTTACACGAGAGAGAGCTGTATATACTAATCCATGGCGTCATATTCCTAAAGGATCAAATGCAAGATTGTCTAGTGTTAAGCCTTGTGATCTGTGTATTGTATGTGCACATGCTAGTTGGAATGGAAATTGTTTTCTGATTTTCAAGTTGCTTGTTTTTGCTAATACAAAAACTGGCTTTATTGTGTGCAATATGGGAGTCCAATCGCTACAAATTTGTTGCCTATATAGAAAAGAAAATTTATGTGCTTGTCGATGGCCAACACGTTCATCATAGAATTTGATCCATATTACATCAAAGTTGTCTAATTTTACATATGATTTGATGATACCATCTGTACTGTTGACTAGATCATCTTGTAAGTCATAGTTTCCTGCATATATTTCAACTAGCATGTTAAGTTTTAGGAAAATTTGTGAAGGCAATGTTGGAATATGTGTATGAGATGGTATGTTTCCATGGTTTTCTTCTTCGTAATCAATTGCATCAATTAAAATTTCATCACCAGGAACAACATACAACATTTTGTTGTTATGTAATGTTACATCTCTATTCCTAAAAAATAGATAAGGGAAAGTAGGATCATTAGGAGCATTTCGAATACAATTTCTATTTAGGTAATTCAAATAATCTTCTGTTTGATTATTTATACGCATCCCATTCAAAATGGCAACGGATATTTCATTTGTTTGACGCATTGCAATGTGCAATTCATAGTACTTTACATGTTCTTGCCATAAGTCATATGTTATTGGTTGCCTTCATATTGTAGGTTGTTCAAATATTAATGAATCTTGTATAGGTTGTGCTTGGTACAGGTCGCCAAAAACTATGATATCAATGTTTCCAAAGTATTTTGTTTGATTATACTTAATGTTTCTTAGTCGATCATCAATTTGATATAGAAAACAACTTCCAATCAAAGATACTTCATCAATCAAAACGACCCTTAATTCTTCATACAGTTGTGTTAAGTTGTCTAATACATCATTGCTAAGTGGAATAAAACTAGATTTGTTGAAAGACATTAGCAATGCAGAATGAATTGTCACTCCACCTGCATTATATGCAACTTTACCTATATATGCTAATATCAAACCCTTTGGTTTCAAAGGGTCTGTATTGTAATGTTCATTGTAAATTTGCATGAGCATTTGAAATATTGCTTTTGCTGTGAATGTTTTTCCAGTGCCAGCTCCTCCAGTCAAAAATAAGTAGAGTGGTTTGTCTATGTTCTTTCATTTTTTCATTGCAATGTCTTTGAGAATTGCTTGTTGTTCTCTATTAAGCATTCTCCTAATCTTGTAGTATTCTTCGTTGCTAAGCATAACTGGATGTTCTGTAAATTGAAAACCAATGTTAAGATGTCTTTTTTTGTCATGGCATTGGAGAAATTGCAAATCTTTAGCCAAGTCGTACTTCTCAGTAACATCATTGGATATTTGAGGTTTTTTTATTGTGTGATTAGAAGTTGCAGTGTTGTTATAAATTTCTTGAATTGCTTCTTCCAAATCACCCCATTTCTTGTTCATGTTGTATGTGAACTTAGTTTCATTGCTCTTTATTGTGTTCTTATGCAACATGTATGCACTCTTCCATGTTGGAAAGTCTTTCTTTAGCGCATCTTCATTGTTTTCGAATGGAACATATAGAAAAAGTTTTTCTCTGTAATAGTTTTCATAGTCAATGTGTTTTTTGTATTTGATGAATCGAATTAGCCGAAATCCAAGAATAGAAAAAGAAAGTGACACAAAGAAGTTAGAGGTAGTGACCTTGGGATTTGTAGAATTTATGAAAGGAGGATGCATACGCTGGATTTTGAAAAGATCAAAAGATGATAAGTATCAAGACACTCAATTTTTTTCAAAGAGGACTAGCTCAAATGGAAAAATTGGACTGGATCAAGTGAGCGGGATAAAGGAGAAAAATATATAAAAGGCTATAAAAAATGAGCTTGAAAAAATGTTACAGCCCATATCGAAATTTTATCGAGTTGGAGTTTGGATTCCTTAACTAATTTTCATTGTAATTATGTTTTATAGTTTGACTCTGATACACTAGAGGAAAGATCTCGCCTCCTTGAGTAGATCTGTAATGTGATGGCATTGGATGATAATAAAATGAGTTGTTATGGGAAATGATTCTGTGTATTAGCGTTGGAATGAATATTCTTTGAGTTGCCTATTAAAAATTATAAAATTGTGTTTATGTGCAACTTTTAGTATTTAATACTGTAGAATGTTTATGTTCTAATAAGCTCTGAATATCTTTCCGCTGATAAATATAATTTCCATAAGATGAATGATCTAATTATTAATACACTCTTCACCACTACATATGATCGCTTCTATCTTTGATTGTCTTGAAATTCCTCGGGTGCGACACTTCTTCCTTGTGGAGGAGTGAAAATGTTAATGTCATGTTAGACTACAACGAAGCTTTTTGTTGGAAACCTGAGGTTGAACCCTGGGTCTTATTGATCTAAATTTTAAGCCAACAATTTTTTTTTAGACTCTGGAAGATATTTAGTGCCCCATTGATTATGTATTTTGCTATTGATATATACTGCATTCGGTGCCATTTGATACATTCATCCTTACATGATATATAAATGAGAAAACTTTACATATTTTATCTTTAATAGATTGAAATATTAAAAATAGTTTTTTTTATTAAAAATTAATTATTTTATATATTTAAAAAAAAACCAATACATCGAATCCAAGTCGATCCGAGTTCAAGTAAAAACTAGATTTAATAGGTGCCCAAGTTGAAGACCGGTTCAGGGTTATAAAACTATGATTTAAAACTTTAGAGGCAAATAAGAAAAGAAGAAATTAATAGAATGTATCAATTCACAACCCAGAAGGACAACGATTTTTAAACAAATGGTGACAAATACTTGTGACTCAAAGTTGTAATATTAATTTGTATAATTTGTATATTTAAAAAAATTAATACATGAGATGAGGGGTTCACGAAGATAGAAAACCAATTATCAAAGTGTTTAATAAATGTTATAGTGTTTTCATAATCATCTTCTAGCATGGAAATTTTGAAAAACAAAGTGCATGCTTAATACCTACAAAAGCTGAACAAGGATTTTTAAGGAGTTCAATATGGTTATAAATACTATCAACAAAAGGGCGTGTTAATAAAGCATCCATAAGAATTGAGCCTTAAGGACAAATTCAAACACTTATAAAGTCATTAATTGGAGAAGCACCTAGTTGTTTGTTGACTAATGCTCACAAGATGATTCATTACTCCAATTAAATAAAAGTACGAAATATTTGCGATTAGTGAGGAATTCAAAATCCATACTGATGGATGTAAGAAAATGTTGGGTAAACGTGGCTATAAGAATTAACATAGTCAATTTCCTATCTTTCCAATGATACTAGATGACATTTCAGTAAATGGCATAAAATGTAATTCTCTTAACGGAGGCATGGTATTTGGGACAATATAAAAAACACAACATTTTAGGTTTTGAGTTTAAAGCAAAAAAGTTTAGGAGTGTGAATTACATTAGGATTGAATAGAACTTTGTTGTAGGAAAGAATGAACTATTATTCCAAGGTTTTACATAGACGTACTAGTATCTGAATTGGAAACCCTAGAGGATTTGAATGTTGTAACTAAAACTAGACAATTAGGCATTTGAGTTGATAAGAAACCAAAAAACTATTACCATTGAACATTATTGCTCAAAAAATTAAATAATTAAAAAGGTTGAGTTGTTCAAAGAATATCAATACTCTTTTGCGAAAGATTATAGGGACATGAAGGGCTTTGAAGTTGAAAATGGAGACGATGTGGCTTGTTCCAATCCTAGTGCCAACCTTCCAAAAGAGACCATTCAATTTTCTTATAAATACCACCTAAAAATTTATAAAATTTTACCTAAAGGAATCATCTATCTTGAAATTTATATAAATGTTAGCTACATGAACTATCTTTCTTATGAACAACTTCTAGTGGGCTATTCTCATTGTTTTCCCAAGACAAAACAAATGGTGGCAGGGTGTACTATTAAGGCACTCCTTGCATTAAGGTCAGAGGTTGAATACCCATGGGAACAAATCCAACCATGTTAGCGCTGATGTGGCAAGGGCTAGGTGTGATCCCATAGTGATTTTTGTCAATATTATCAACATAAAAAAGGTAACCTATCAAATGAGAACTCTAGCCAAAAAACCTCTAAAAAACATGAAAAAACAATCTGAAAACGAAAAAGTGTGTATGTTGGAGCACATTTTCTTTTGGTTAAATTTTTTTTTTAAATGACAGTGAAAACAAGTTTTTTATTTTTATTTTTTTTTTTTTCTTCCTGCGTAAAAAACACCTTGAAAACAAAAGGTGTTGGATGTTGGAATCGCTTCCACCTTTAGACCTTGGAACACCATCCATAGTTCCCTCAGATCTGTTAAAGACCCATTGGACCCCAAAAGTATGAAAGGTGCCTATTTTATTCTATGCTCCTGTGGGGTTCCCTACATTGGAGAAACCAACTGCTCGATAAGTAAGAGGTTACAAGAGCATGCTGCTGATTTAAGGCATTGTAGGATTAAGTCCTCTGCTCTGGCAGAGCATGTTGGAAAGACTAGGCACCAAATATGTTTGGAGGAGTCCAAGGTCTTAGCTAGGGTGGAGCATTTCCATCACCACAAATTTAGGGAGATTGTTGAAATAGAGAAAAGGGCTAATACTCTGAATAGAGATGACAAATGGAAAATAAGTAGTTGCTCGATTTCGTCTGTAGTTTCTTAGTATAAACCCTTTTCCGCGGTTTGTGGTTTTTTTTCTTCTTCCTTTTTGTTTTTCTTGTAATTTATTCTTTAGTTTATATGTTTTTACTTATTTTAGTTTACATGTTTTTACTTATTTAATTTATTTTTATTTATTTACTTTTTATTAATATTAATTTTATTGAGTTTTGTTTTATTATTTTTATTAGTATGATTTTTCTTATTTCATTAATTTTGGTTAACTTATTTTGTGATTTATTTGGGTTATTGTTTCTTTATTTATCATTATTTATACATTTTTTACTAATTATTCGTGTTATTATTTATTTATTTTACTATTTTTAATAAAATTTCATTTAATTTATTTTTGGTTTATAATTATATTGTCAATGTTTATTATTATTCAATTTCTTAACATCCACCTTCTTTTTTTCCTATTATTAGTATTTTATTTTATCCTTTATCCTATTATTATTATTAATTTTTATTTGGTTTAAATTCTTGTATTTAATAGCATTTTATTTTCTTAACGCTCACATGCGTTAATTATTTGTTATGACCATTGTATTTTTGCAATATATATATTGATTGATTTCGTTAATTATTTGTTACGACCGTTACATTTTTGCAATATATATATTAATTGATTTCGATCAACACATTTAGCGTTTTCCTGATGACGAACTATATTGGGTAGTTCAAAATGCATCAGCCCCTTTAATTGATAATGTGATTTTCCGGAAAATTTTTTGTAAACAGATATTAATCACATAAGTTTACACTCTTACATACCATTCTAATTATATTGTTTTTTATTCATCTTATTGGCATTTTATATAATTGGTAATTATACCGACCTAGAACCATCTTACTCCGGGATCCTATCATGCGCCGAGAGGGATCAAATCTCTCGAGGTGCAAACCTATTTTTTGAGTGCAAAACTTGAGGAAAGGTTTGCACCTCGAGATATTTGATCCCTCTCGGCGCATGATAGATCCAGAGTAAGATGGATCTAGGCTGGTTCCAGTTGGAGGCATCAACGTCACATTTTTTTAGATTATTAAATTTTTTGTATATTTTTGAGATGTACATCATACTTTGAAATTTTGAAGATTAGAAATACAAATTCTAACAAATGTTAGAACACTATTTTGAATACTGAACCACGTAATAATCATAGAAATCAACATCTACACTATTCAATTATTTAAATATTTTTTTGGAACTATTGTACTAAAAATCATACTTTTCTCTCTTGCTCTTCGATATTAATAGGTTGAATTACTAAAACATAAAAATAAATGTACATTGTCAATAATTTTTCCTTCTTACAGTGAAATTAATGCACAATGTTAATCCAATCACTTTAAAATTAATGTACCATCAATGTACATCCAATTACATCAAATCAAAAATCAACGTTTACATTGAAATCAATGCATATAATGCAAACAATGAAATAGGATTAGAAAACAACATCTACAGTGAAATGGATGCATCTAATGCAGGTAATCAAATAGGAACAGAAATCAACATCTACACTGAAATTAATGTATCTAGTGCAAGTAAGCAAATAATATTAGAAACCAACATCACTGAAACCAATGCATCTAGTGCAAGCAATCAAATAGGACTAGAAATCACCATCTATACTGAAATCGATGCATTTAGTGCAAGCAATCAAATACGATTAGAAATCATGTACATTGAAATCAATGCATCTAGTGGAAGTAGTCAAATATAATTAAAAATCAACATCTACACTGAAATTAATGCATCCAGAGTAAGGAATCAAATAGGATAAAAAATCATCGTCTACACTGAAATCAATGCATTTATTGTGAGAAAACATATAGGATTAGCAATCATCTACATTGAAATCAATGTATATAGTGCAATAAATTAAATATAATTATAAATAAACATATACACTAAAATCGATGCATCTAGTGCAAGCAATCAAAATGGATTAGAAATCTCCATCTACACTAAAATCAATTCATCTAGTGCATGAAATCTTCTTTCTTCTCTCCCCCCTCGAAGTACATATTTTTTTCCTTCCCTCTATCCACTCTCTCACATCCTCCCTTTCCTTCCTATCTCTCCATTTCTCTCCTACATCTCTATCGCTCTCTCTCTTCACCCTCCAACTCTATTACTCTATCCCTACCTCTCTCCTTCTCTCATCCCTTCTCTTCATATCTCATTCTTTGTCTCTTTATCTCATCTGAAAACATACACACTCTCTCTCCATCTCTCCCTTGTCACTTAATCTCTCTCTCCACTTATCAATATCTCTATATTTCTTCTTCCCTGTGTGAAATAAATCGTCTTCCCTCTCTCCCTCCTCCAACTCCATCTCTCTTTCCCTCCCTCTCTCCACTCTCTCACATCCTCTCTTTCTTCCTTCCCCTTTCTCTCCCATGTCTATATCTCTCTCTTTCCATCTCTCTCCCTCTCTTCACCCTCCAACTCTGTCAATATATCCCTCCCTCTCTCCTTCCCCCCCCATTCCCTCCATCTCTCCTTTTTCTCTTTATCTCACCCCAAAACATACACATGCTCTCTCTATTTCTCCCTTTTCACTCCCCCTCTCTCTCCACTTCTCGCTCTCTATGTATTTATTCTTCCCTTCAACTCCATCTCTCTATCCCTCACTCTCCTCCTATTTCCCTCCCTATTTATTCTTCCTTCCTTTCTCTCCCTTCCTCTCCTACCTCCCTCTCTCTTCCCCCATCTCTCTCTTTTCCCTCTAATCCTCTCTCTTCCCCCATAACTCTCTCTCTCTCTCTCTCTCTCTGCCCTCCAATCCCCTCACTATCTCTCCCCCCCCCTCCATATTTATGTCTCCCTCTTCCTCGCGTACCCTTTTCTACCTCTCTCACTCCTCTCCCTCTCTCTCTTCATTCCTCCTCTCCCCTCTCCTTGATTTTATCCCATCTCTCCCTTCTCACTCCCTCTACCTCTCCACCTCCATCACTCTATGTCTTTGTTCTTCCCTTCCATATATATCTAGAGTTAATATATATCATGATACATTAATGTATATAATAATATAGAAAATTTAATATTGTATTAATCCAAAGTTATTAAATATAATAATATTAACATGAATATTAGATTTAATAATATTATTATTGTTATTAATATTTTGATATTAATATTAGGGATAATAATGGTTTTTTGGCATGATATTAATAATAATTTGGCCCATAATATTTGACCTATAGGATTCACCTAAATAAAACATATTTTTTGAGTGTTGGTAAATATAAATAGATTTATAGAATAAATATAAAAAATAGGTTTTATTTATTTACCATACCTCTTTTATTTACAATGGTATTTGGCCCATAGACTTGGTATATAATTAGATGTTGATTTATAATGATATTTGATATGTTTTTATATGTTTATCATGCCTCTTTATACCTCTTTTATATTGATTTATTTATTTACCATAGCTCTTTTATAAATATGGTATTTAGTCCATGGTATTAATAATAATTTGGCCCATGGTATTTGGCACATAGGCTTCACCTAAATAAAACTTGTTTTTTGACTTATTGTAAATATAAAGATTTTTATGGAGTAAATATAAAAATAAGCTTTATTTATTTAATGCAAGTAGTAAAATATAATTAGAAATCAACATTTATAGAAATAGTAAATATCCAGACCACATATTTAAATATTTATTAAATATTAAATAGTAAATATTTATTAAATATTAAATAATAAACCCACAATCAATACCATACCAAGTCAAAAAATCACGCAAGCCCTGATTTTTTCCCATGTGAAATACCCAATTTCCTCCCAAGATCTTCACGTCCTTGATTTTTCATATTTCCTCCACACAAGTGATAAATAATTAGTTGGGATTAAAAATCATGCTCTCAGCATAATCTCGTTAGAGCCCTAATCTCCATTATTGTCGAGGTGGTGAATAGTCACAGTATTGTGTTTAGATTGGGAAACACCATTATGGAAGAAACAAATGGATCAGTTATGCAATATCCTATCGTGAGTATCTACGTGTTGGTAGTGGTTGGAAATAACAACGGAAGGATTTTCTTATTCTGAAAATATGTTACAAAGTACTGATGAAATTATCATTGGGTACAATTCTCCTTCGAAGTGTGGACGTTTGAGATTTTAGCAGAGAAGTTATTTCTCAGAGATCATGGTCAATGTGATCGATGTGAAAAACCTCTACTGAAATAAAAAATAAGCTTTCTGGACCTTTCAATATATCATACATGACTTAAATAATTGTAAAACAAATCAAACTATCCTCGTCGACTCCTTTCCCAACACAGCCTTAGAAAACATCCAGTGAAGACGCCGTGAACCTTTGAGGCTGATATTTTCTTAGTATGGCAATGATTTTCTATAGAATATAGATTCTTCAGAGGGGAAATTATAGACCTTCAAACTACCATCGAATACTGAGAGTGTGCAACTGCTTCCAATGCAATTTTCAGTGCTGGTAAGGATCTATTATCTATACAATGGAAAACATATTAATGTTGTATAAGATTAGCACATGTTGCAGTGCATGTTTATGATATGAATTTATGAAAGCATGTGAATAATAGATTTGACAGATCCAGTCATATAATTCTCTTTCAACAATAATTCAACACCACTGTGACCCCAAATTTAGAGTTTTGGGAATCTGTTGAAGCTTTGCAGTATTCCTTGAATAAATCCTTGTATAACCCTTTGAATGAGAATGCCTGATGCATCGTCTGAAAATCACCGTGTGCCGAAGTTTAGATCACTTCATAGATTAAGCGAGCCATATAACGAATCATTTTATGCTTAAAGCGAGAGCCATATCATAGTGCGAGCGAGGGAATTTCATCATTGTGCGAGGTCTTTGTATTGATCTGTCCCATACTCTAATTATCCATAGATCCGAGCCATATATACGAAATTGCAGATCCGAGCCATGTTGTTTTAATATTTTTTATTTATTTATATGATTATTAAAACTTATTTGTTAAGCCGACACTTATTTTTTATTTTTTTTTAATTTAAAATTTAAGCCGACAATTAAAATTTAAGCCGACATTGAGGTAAGCCGACATTAAGGACGTGACATACCCGACATCGGGGTCATATGGGGCTGTAGATGCGCTCGGCGCAATTAAATTTAAATTTAAATTTGTAAAAATTACTATAAATATTAAATTTAAATAACTTGAAACTCTCATAACTTTATAAATTAAATTTTATTAAAATATAAAATTTTAAGTTATATTAAATCTAAACTAAATTAATTAATTAAAATTAATTATAAAATTGAATCTTATAAATAAACTTAAAAGTTTATTTTTATATTTTATAAATAAATTTAAAAGTTTATTTTTATTTATTTTTAAATAACTATTATCGATAATAGTTTATTGATTACATTTTCTTATTTACTAATTTAAAAAATATATTTATAATAATAATAATTATAATTAATAAATATATATTTTAATGATGCTTAGTTCATAATTATTATTAATAAATAAACTTTAATTTATTAAATTTATAAAATTAAATTAATTGTAATGCTATTTTTATAATTTAATATTTTATGAACAATTTTTTTTAATTATAGTTGATTTAATAGATCTATCAGTTATATATTTTAATTTTATTATAAATATTTTGAAAATTAATTGCAAAGATTAATTAGATATTATCTAACTCTTGTATTATAAGTATAAGTCACAACTTTATGATTTCTATGTTTGATTATGACTAGAAAGGTAGTTTTGTTTATAGGTTTGTACAATTTAATTGTGTGTAAAATTGTTTTTGTTTTGTATATTTTTTCTATGTTTTCTATAGGTAGGGACTATGCTGCTCACAACCCTTGTTTGAATAAGAATTTAGTTTGAATGAATATGTATGAACTATCTGTGCAATAGAAAAATATTTATGGTAACCATATTAAATTTTGTAATTTTTAAAAACATCTTTGCATTTTTTATTTAAAGTAATTCGTTTTGCATGTAATTTCATATATAAAATTTTGATATAAGTTCACCAATACATAATCTATAATAAATATCATTTCATAAAAATAAACATCATGATGATAACCATCTAACAAACATAATCATCATCTAAAATACACATTCAAATTCGCTAACATCATCTAATTATATACACCTCTAGCACATATAAATGTCATTAGCTAGCGCATAAATCTAATAATCTAACATGGCATCGTCATTGTGATCACATCTAACAAAACACAAGCCTTGTCTAACATCATCACCACACACATCCTCAAATATATACATCTCATGTCCAATAACTGGTATAACATACACATCTATCTACAAACGCATTAAATGAACATATCCTACATGAACTAACAATATACACATAAACACCAACATATAAATTAAGTACATCATCAGAAACAGAAAAAATGCACCATATATATATACAAACAAGTTGAATAACTGCTATATAATATTTGATACAAAAATACTTCTGGCGACCTAGTCTGTAGTAGAAGATGATGGATGGTCAATTGCCTCAAGAGTCGAAGAATGAGGTGGAGGAGGAGGTGGTTGGTCTTCTCTCTGAGGAGAAACATGAGGCAGTGGGTCATGAGGTGAATGAGAAGGAGGTGGGGCACTACCATATCACCACCCTGATCATCATCTGATGGGGTAGTACGTCTTGGTGAATACTATGTATTTGTTGCATGGAAATCTAAAGGAGGTGGAGTACTACTAGAAGGATCACCACCCTGATTCATCATCCAATGGGGTATTATTGGGTGAATAATGTGTATCTTTTTCATTCCCACCCCTCCTTAATGCTAGTATAAACATGGTAGCGCCAAAAATATGACACATAAGACTCATCATATCGCATGAGAAGTCCGTCCAGAGCTCCAAGAACCTAGGATCTTCCCTGATGTCTCGATCCGTCATAGGGAGGACTCCTGCCTTAACCAAAATTATAGAGATTCGTTCTCCCAAAACCATCTTAAATATAAAATCATGCCTACACGCGGGTTGCATGCCTGCAGGTATCTGCATTGAAGGTCGTCCCTCACCTTCTGCGGCCTCGACCATCTCCGGATTTGCATCCGATGGGAGGAGGCATGTCCCCAAAAAATGTACCAATATCTACAAAATATAAAATACACAACAATAATTAGACAATTCATTAATCAATTTAATAAAACAAGTTAAAGAATGTGCTAGAATCAATTTTATTCTAATTAATCAAGATAATAAAATGAAACTAAATTAATTTAGAGAAAACACTAATATTACCTCTCTCATTCGCTGGCTCATCCTGTGTGACATGGATGTTGGGACAATGTCGCAAATCCATCCCCATGAAAGGACATGACACCATGACGAACATGTGGTCGGCCTCACTAGCTAGTAGCCCCAGTGGGTTAGTGTAAATCTTGGCCGGATACTTTGGCTGACCGCTCTTGGGCATCATCTTGCCCCACATGTGCATCCATACCTCAACAATCAGCCTAGGAGGCTGATAATCAAAATTAGGCATTGTCTCCGGAAAAAAAAATAAACAAAACAACCCTGAATCAAAAGGGAAGTTTGACCTCCCATGTATCATAGTACGAAACCTATCTAAAGATTTACAAAACTTCCGCAAAAAATGCCAGACCATTTGATACACATGGCCTTTGCAGCAAAGAATCAACATAAACCAAAAGAGGGCAAATAATGTGTTTCCCATCACCGGTAGAGTGTGCAATGGTACTCACTAATAGTAAGAGGCACCTAACCTCCTTTACACCAAAATAAGTAATCTGTAGTTGTCCATTAGACAACTAAAAACCCCCTTGGGAAACTACATGATCCCCAACGTATCTCAGAGGTTAGATAAGTTGATTCTCTGTTGCAACACCATGGGGGACATCAGGGAACTAGGGAAAATCCTCCCCTCTCCTAGATATGCGAGTGATTAAATAAACGTCCTCCTTAGTGGGCTCGGATCACATGCCGAGACCGACACTAAAATCCTGTTGGTGGGCATCCCATTGACAGATCAACTGTGCTAACAACCCGGAGGGCCCCTTCAAGGATGTAGCCTTCTCATAGTACTTAATGAGGCCTACATTCCTCAAGAGACCTTGATTCGTTGCGGTAATAGGGTGAGGGTACGAATCCCTATCCCTCTCACACACCTCCCAGTATCGTATCATATTGTACTGATCAACCCTCTACTTTTGCTGTTATTGCTCCTCTCTTTGTTGACGTCTCTACATGATTGACATACAAAATACATCAGCCTCGTACGTAAAACATATATATTTTTTATTAAATGAAAAATATGTTTATAATTATGGACATATAATTTCCATGTAAAAAAAATCAACCTTGGTGCACCAAAAAAATAGGAACACAACATACACGGTGCGCAAAAAAAGGAATGCATCGAAAATAATGCATACATTGACTTAATTTACTACTTTCGGTTCACATACATATATAACATTAATTATTTTTATTTTTCAATGTGGTGCGTCGACATAAAATTTTGCATTAGTGCGTTAATTTTAGGCCAAACCAGAATGTTGAGGTTACCGAACTTATCGAGCTATAATTTTATAATATTATGGGGTGTATTTGGTAAAAAAAAATGCACCGAGAAATTAATTTTACTAGATGCATCGCCACAAAAATTATAAATTTTAAAGTGGTGCATCGTGGAACTTCACGATCATATGCGTTTCCATTTACCAAACAAATTGAATAATACATAAAAACTGCGGTGCGTTAATGTTACACACCAATTTGCGATGCACTTAATTTACGAGGTGCACTACGAAAGGTGTGAGCCAAAGCTCTCGATCACACTGCGCAAAACAAGTAAAAATAAAAATAAAACAATGCCTTTTTTACTTAATTTTCAATTCAACTTCGCTACAAATTGAAGTTAGCGAGAGACATAGACATTATTTGGACATTTTTTCGTTGGGAAGGCATGGTTTCCACGTAAAAAAAAAGAAAAACAAATTTGCTCATTGTTTGAAAAAATTCAAAAGGCATACATTGAGAAATGGACGAAAGAATGTCAATCAAGGGGAGAAACGATGGTAGGGTGCTTCACAGAGGAAAAAATAACACTATTGTTTGAGAGCTCTACAATAGTGAAAATGGTAACAATAAATTTTATTACCAATAAGTTTTTCTTATTTAACCTTGTTCTGGTGCGCTTGAACCCAATGCACCGATGTGGATTATTTACGAAGCACATTGCAATTTTTAAATTAAAAACCCTACCATGGTGCACCATGTTATGTATGCTCCATTGCAATTCAAAACGGTAATAAGACCGGTGCTTCGTGGGAGTATAACATCGAAATGGTGAAAATGAATTTCTGAGCAACATTTTTAAATTTAACCTTTTTCGGTGTTATCGGAAGTAGTATATCATCGATGCTCCAGGCTCACCTAGCACACCACTATTTTAAATTAAAAAACTGCAGTGTACCATGTTGTATATGCACTTAGACATTCGGGAAAAGGTCATAGCAAGGGGCTTTGTGGGAGTATAAGCATCGACGTAAGTAAAAATGAATTTTACGGCGAGATTTTTTAAATTTAACACTAGTATTTTGCTATCGAGTAATATACACATTGGTGCTCCGGAAGTTACTTAGCACTGCTTGTTGTTTTTTTTTAAATAACCCTCGAACGATTGCACCATTGTCGGTAAGCAGAGACTTATAGTTCTATTAACGACACCGATGCTTATTATTTAGGTAGCGCACCATTTTTTTTTTTTTTTTAAATTAAAACCTTGTCATGGTGCATAATGTGTTTACACACAAGGTTTTCGTACAAAGGAAAACATCGGTGCTTTATGTAGTATAACACCAAAATGGTGAAAATGAATTTTGTGGCAAGAGATATATATATATATATATATATATATATATATATATATATATATATATATATATATATATATATATATATATATATATATATATATATATTAATTTGACTCTTTTCTGGTGTTATCAAATAGTGTACGCACCAGTGCACCTTATACACGTAACACACCGTTTTTTTTATTTGTATTAAAAATAACCCTGCAACGATGCACCATTTAAGCATCGAGTCCTTCAATTCAATTAACGACACTTGTGAGTATAATATAAGAAGTCCCCTACCATTTTTAAATAAAAATTTCCACAACGATGCACCATATTATTTATGCACCGGGGCGTTCATATACGGGTTGGGAAAAATAAATTTTACAACTAACATTTTTTTAATTTTAACCTTTTTTCGGTAATATCGAGTAATATAAGCACCAATACACATTATGTACTAAACACAATATTATTATTATTATTATTATTATTTATAAAAATAACTCTATTATGATGCACTATATGCTATTAAGCACTCGTATGTACAATTAAGTAACACACCAATACGTTCGTATACTATAGACACACCATTAAAAAAAACCTCCACTAAAAAGTCTTTTCTGTGTAGTGAAAGCTCAATTTGATTTGAGTACATCAATAGTCCACTTTTATATAAATACATGCTATTTTGATGGATATTAAGAAGTTTTAAAGAAAAAAAATCTAAAAGTTGTTGCATTTCTACATTCACATCACGGAAAAAAACAACAACAACATTACTAGATAATAACCCTTTACCCTCTTTATTATTTAATTTTTAATTTTTATTACTTTTATTTTTAATATTCTTCTTATATTAAAAGTTTTGGAAACTTTTATACAAGGTATTTCCTTTATAGTTTTTCTTTCATGGACAAATATCTTTTGCCATTTTAATTACATTTTTAAGTCATTATTTTATTTATATTTTCATGGTTTCCTATTTATTTAGATTTTTATGGCTTATTGTTGCCTTATGAGTAGATATTCCCATGGATTCAGAGATGATTATACTATTGAATTTAAGGTGCTTATTATTATTGGTCTTAAATGGATGTGCATTTTTTTTAAAGCATATATCTATTAATTATGTTATTTTCTACCGTCAATGTTAAATCAGGTATTTATTTATTTATTTATTTTAGTGTCCATAAATAAATACTTCAGTGTTCATAATTTAGTTGTAAAAATTGGATGGTTATTATTGTTATTTTTTTTGGATTTTTCTAGAATTTTTCTTTTCTTTTTTTTATTGGTTTGTATATTATATATTTAAAGTTTTCTGGATTCTTAGGAAGGATAGTATACTTCTCTTCATATCCATAATTTAGTTGTAAAACTTGGATTGTTATTATTATTTTTATTTTAAAGTTTGTTTATATATATATAATGTTTTTCTTAGATCTGTATGAAAGATACAATATTTTCTTTCATCTCTATAATTTAAATGGTTATTATTATTATTTGTTTATTGCATATTTTTGGTCTTAATTATGTTTTTATGATGTTTAACTTTTAATGTGGTTTTGGATATTTTTATTAAACATTTTGTATATATTCGATTGATTATTTAATCAAACAAAAGTTTAGTCACATTGCTAAGTGTTACAATTTTAATCACATCATCATTTTAACATTTATCTCACTTATATTCATGTATGGTTATTAATAAAATTTTAAAACATTTTCAATTTAATGTTAGTTTTGTTTAATGTTTTTAATTTTTTTAGCATGTAGAATAATGTTATGGTATTTTCATTGGCACACACTCATAATTTGGGATTAGAAAATAAAATTTTGGCTATGTTATAGAAGAGGTTTTTCTCTACCTAAATAAAAAATTTCAAAAACAAAAAGTTAGTTTAGATAGTGTGTCCAAATCTAGAACCAACTTGTAGATAAATTTTAGATTATATTTCTACAATGATAATGGATTAGCATTTTGATTAGCATGTTCTCATATTAGTATGGAAATTTAACATAATGTAAGTACACATTTTTCAATATGATTACTAATTTTTAGAAAACAAGTTATTTAGTTTTGATACTACACATATCATGAATCAATGCACTTAGTTTTCTTATAATTTTGCAAAAACACGCGTTCAATGTTTTGTTTTGATTGCATTCAATATTGAGAGTTAAACTTTATAATTTTTATATATTGTAGAGGACATATTATTCAACCTTTTATCTAAGTTTCATCAAGAAATATTGAGTTTAAATTGTGTGCACAAGCCAAACAAAAAAAGCAACAAGGTAGTCTAGAATCTTGTAAGTACATATTTTACTAATTGGTTATGAATATTCAAACTATGAATTATGGATTGTGCGTAGAAGGTCAAGAAATAACCATTAAATTGGATTTGGAGATAAATAGTCACTCATTCATAGCTTAAATATTTTGATCCTTGATGTGGTTAAGGCCTTTGGTCTCTCGAGATTAACATTTTTTGTTGGTATTTTACAACTAATAATCATGTTATTTTTTTTTCCCAATTCTATGACTTGTAATGTATTTATCTCTTTCTAGAACCTTAATCTGATATATTATTCTTTAATATTAGTAGATAGCATGAGACTCATGAAAGGAGAACAATAAAACTACACACCATTTTCTTACCTATGACATGAAAGCTAAAACAATCATCCTAATAAGTTTAGGAATTTGTCCTAGAGGAGGTTCTATGTGGTCTCCATGCCAAGTACGACTAGTAGTATAGACTCATATTCTCCCCATCAATTAAAATCAATATAATTTCAATATTAACTTCAACAACAACATATCATTTTTTGTGTTAGCATTTTACAACTCACAATCATGTTCATATTATATTCGTGCTAAAAATAATGTCCAAATCTAAAACTTGTCATGTATTTATTGCCTTCCGAAATCTCAATTTGATCTATTATGCAAGTTATTAATAGATGGCATGAGACTCATAAAATGACAACAATAAAACTACATACCATTTTCCTTAAATATAACATGAAAACTAAAACAATCATCCTAATAAGTGAAGAAATTTTCTAAAAAAAAGTTAAGCATGATTTCCATACCAAATAAAACTAGTAGTATAGACTCATCTCTCATCATCAATTAAAAACATTATTATTTCAATCTTAACTTCAATAGCAACATAATAAATAAATTTATTTTGGAAAATAATAATAATAGAATTAATTTATTTTATTCAACAAATCTACCACACCCAAATTATAAACCTAGACCATTTACATCTATATGTTACCTTCCAACCACTTTAAAAATAATTAAAATTTAAACCCAAAAATATCCCCACTTTATAAACCTAGTTCAAATAATCGATTCCATTTTCATCATCCAAAATCGCTTTTAAAAATATTAAAATTACAACTCTAAAATTTAATAGATATAAAAGCATGCTCACTTATATTATCCTTTATCCCTACCTTGTAAACCGAGTTCAAATATTCTATTTAACTCTCATTTGATAAAATCCAAAATCAATTCAAAGCTCGTGGTTATTAAAAACCTCAACACACAATCACATTTTGATAATTATAGGAGAAATTCAGAAACCAGGGATTTAATACATAACCAAAGAATTCCTTAAAATCCCAAATCAATTCAAGGCTTGTGGCTATTATAAACCTCCGGGACACATTCACATTTTGATAATTATATGAGAAATTCAGAAACTTAGGATTTAATACATAACCAAAGAATTTCTCCCTCAATCTTACAAGCATTAAAACTTCCCATAATGTCAATAATGGTAGAGAGTGTCTCGCTCTTATTCTTACCTTGAACAAATGTTAGTTCAATGCCTAGCGATATTTTTGTGTTGGTTAAAACTTTTTGTTTTATATATAAGTTTGCAAGGGGCTGTGAAAATATTTTTGTTTTAGACTTATACTTAATTTTTATTTTATGATATTATAGATTATTAAATGTGTGGAAAGATTAATTATGACAATAGAATTGTTGTTTCAGCGTTTCCAAATGCTGTAAAGACACAATTCCAGGTTTAAAAATCAAATTGCAAAGATATTCGTTGAAGCATTAAGGAATTCGATGAGATTGCAAATAGATTTTGTACCATAGAAATGTCATACCACAAGCTAATATATTTTTCTTTTGAATTTTGAACTAATATACAAAATCTAAATTTATATGAAACAAGGTTACAAGGTAGCTACTACCTGCCACTTAGTTTAAATGTAGTAATGTTGCAATGTGATCTTGATGCATAGAAACTTCATGAATTTGTTAAAAAGAAATGAGATTTGTAGAACCCAACAACTTTATCAAATTCGAATGGTATTGCCCATTCAAGGGCGAGGTCGCCCAAATCAGGAGTCCATGGGTTCCATGCTTAATGTTTCATCGGTTATGATTTAAAAACAGAGTGCATCATCGAAGAGAATTGGACTTTATATTTGCACTATATAGTTTAAAACTTTAAACAATGAAGCATTTAAACTATTTGCGATGTTGAAGTTCATTGTGCATTGCTTATGTGATGCAGGGGCATTAGACACTAGCCAACAATGTAGGAAGTTTTGTCCACATGTTGTGGCTAGGAGGGTTTGAAAACATTTGAATTGTTACAGCTAGGTGTCAATACCTTAGCTGATTGTAGTAGGAAGTTTTGTCCACATGTTGTGGCTAGGAGGGTTCAAAACATTTGAATTGAACAACTAGGTGTCAATACCTCAGCTGACTGTTTCATTTAGATTAGTTAGAGTTGTAGAAGTTGAATGGTTAGTCTGTCTATCATGTTTTTAGTTTTCGAATAATTGTAATTAGGCTCTTGAATTACCATAACGGTCCTCACAGAGGAACTGAAAGGACATATGTTGATGTATATAAATGTAATCCCTCGAATGTATAGAAAAAAAGCAAGAGGAGGAGAGATTTCTACAATAAACTCTATGTGTTACAATTGTTTCCAGT
>CM076579.1:714378181-714574625 GCA_034641835.2 Pinus albicaulis
CTGAAGCTTGGGGGGCATGTACCTCGAATTGAGTCACCATGCTGGGGGCATGCTTACTTTTTCAAGCACAGTTTGTTTCTATTTCAAGCTTGTATAAAAATGAAACCGGTTTCAAGCATAGTTTATCTTTGTTTCAAGTTTGTGTAAAAATGAAACCAACTTCAAGCAGAGTTTCCTGATTTCAAGCTTGTGTAAAAATGAAACCTTTCCCATTTTACCTCTTGTGATTGCCATTTTATCATCCTATTTTGCCAGATGAGCCTTGGTTTTCTCACTCCATCGCCACTATCTGCTTGGCCGATCATATGCCTTCACTTGGTTGTTTCACCCATTCCTGAGGAACCGCTGCGATGAGTGGTCTTTGTTAGCCAGCCTCTTGACCTTTATTTGTTTTGAGCAGTTCCACCATTATCGGAACTAGTAGCTACCCTTTATACCACTCGTTCCTCCAGGAGGAGTCAACTTTCAGCTCTTTTCTGACTCTCTAAACATGAAAAGATTGTCGAGTCCCTTATTTTTTGATCTCGTTAAAGTGGCTACGAAACGACATCTACCCAATATACGTTTACCCCTTTTTCGGGCTGGGATAGATTATTTACGAAAAAGGAATACCCTAGCCTATCGCGACTAGGGGTTTTCTCAGACATATTTTTCTACCTTTTCGGATCTGAGGAACTATTTACGAAAAGGGACCGTTGGAGTTTAATTTTCCGCTGTCTTTTCAAACTCTCTAAACATGAAAAGACGCTGAGTTCTTCCTTTGTCAGACTCGTTAAACTCTGAGGACATTGGATTTAGTCGTGATGACGATATTCGATTTCCTCCTTCCTAGGGCTCGTTAAATGTACTAGGATGGATTCGCCCGAAGGGCGAACTTATATTACAAGCATATGCTATCCCCTTCAAGCTTGTTATCAAAAATAATTGGGGTACTCGCCAAAAATGGTGGGGGAAAAATGGAACCATCATCATTGTCGTGTCGGTAGTATGTCGCTCTTGAACATGGCACTTGTCTGCATTTGTGTCGGGTTGGGGTTATCTCATCTCGTTCTTTCACTTGCCTCCGTGGGTTTGGATAATCCTTTTTGGCCTCTCCTCTGATCATTGCCTCATCACCATGACCTCTGATCCGTTGATGTCAAATACTGCCAAAACCACTATTTGTGCCGTTATATGTTCAAGAGAAGTTGACCTCTGCTAATATCAACCTTCCTCTGATTCTCATATGGTCCTGATTCACAAAAAAACATCATGTTCCTCTGTCTCATGTCGATTATGTGGGAAACATTATGGCCCACCTTCGATCAAGGTCACTTCCTGTCGACTTCAGCTCATTCTCCAGGAAGCTGATCTAGAGACTCCCTTATGGTACCTTGGAGCCTGCATGCCTCAATGGCAGGTTCGTCGCATTCGACGTGAGGTTTTCACTGGCTGGCCTCCGATCCGGCGCATCTGCAGTGTTCCGAAGCCACCATTGATTCACATGCCGTAGATTGTTCGCAGTACCTCGAGGGCCATCGTCATTATCAGGTTCCTCCGCGTCCGTTAACAAACTTTGTGGATTGGTCGGTAATCGAAAATATCGCTGAAGGTATGTTCGACTTCAGCTCACATATTTGCATGCTTGAACTTGTAATTTGTTCGAGTCGAGATGGAGCGCAAGACCCTGGATTGTGTCTGTTGTAATCCAGGCTGCGATTTTGTGGATTATTATTTACATGACTTATTCACCGGATGGTCAGCGCGTCCATACCTTGACGAGATTATTGTTTATGACAGATGGTCGCACCCATACCACATATACATCATGTACTTGAGATATCAGTTATATTTCTCCACGCAGGTTTTCTGATGGCCGAGTTTCAGTTGGACAAGTTCTCGTAAAGCATTTCACCCCCCTCTCTCTCTCGGGCCTCATGCTTTAGGGGGCATCTATTACACAGTAATTTTTCACCGTCCCTACCATTCCCCGTCCCGCACATTGGAGGGCCCATTCTATGACCTGTGAGCAATGTCATGCCTTGAAACCACTATCATTGCATTCCTCTAAAAATGAGCTTCAATTGCCCTGAAGACATCTCCTTGCAAAAAACCATAAAAACATCCCTTTTGCATTTGCACGGGCAGCCAGTTCATCACTTGCGCCAATGGGGAAAATCCTACAAAGAGGCCACGCCAACTGGCGCTCTGTCCTAGAGTCGTAGTCATGCCAGCCAATTTAAGGAGTGTTTTTTAAATAAAATAGCGGAAGTTTCGTTTCAATAGACTCAGAAACTGTCATCTATCTTGAGTTGGGAGGTTTGGCTCCGAGAATTCCATGTAGGGGAAGTGATTTGCCGCCTCTCATGGAAGCTTCCTTGAAGATAGGGCCAATCCCACAATTATAGGGATCCCAACTTCCCTTCCTCCATCTATAAAAGCTTGCCCATTTCCATTGCAAGCTAGTCTTGAAGTGCCCAAGTCTTGAATCTCCAAGTTCTCAAATTCCCAAGAGCCTTAATGCTGCAAGAGCCCTCATTCTTCCCTTAAGGCCAAACTTGAGCAAGGAGACTATTGTCGAGAGACTCTAAGAGAGGCTTGTCCCATCCTTGGTAGGCTTTGCGAGACGTGTTCTACTGGAGACCCCTCCGAAGGAGACCTCAACGTCAGAACATTGGTTGTACTCTCTTTCGATTTTTTATTAATGAATGACTACTGGTTATGGTTCCACTCTGTTTTTCACTTATGTTAATGATGAGTTATATCCTTTCTGACTGATATATAGTTGCATATTCTAGATTTTATGCTTGTATTCGTATTGTTTCTTGCATGTGCAGGTGTCCATTCACGGAGATCGTGGGGATCATGATCTGCCGAGGCTAAGGAACGGGAACGCCGTTTCTTCTACGAATCATAGCGTTGGACTCCGGGAGCCTCCATCGTTAAATCGTTTATTCTCAAATAATTACTTGCGCTGTAGCATTTGATGATTGTTGCTAGACCCGTTTTGGGCTAGTAGGGATCGCCTCTGTCCGCAGAGGGGATTTACCTCTCCAACACCGATACAACCTCCTTTACTAGATTCTTTGGGATTACCCGTAGATAATTTACAACAATATGCATTGGGATTGTTAACCATGACTGAAACTGATTCAAAATCTCAGCCCGTGTCCAACACTATGGTTGAGACATCAAGTGTTGCTTCCTCATCTATGTTCACGACATCACAAGAAACTCATTTGTATGGTGGCCTGTCCGTCCCACCTAGTTATCATTCATTATCTGTTACCTTTCTTAGCGTTATTTCCAGTCCTTGGACATCTCCCATGTCATATAATTCGATAATAATGTCTGGTAATTCTCTTATGAATGATACATTTTATGCTCCTTTTGATCCGTCTACACCTAAAATAGAGCAACAGGTTGGTCCTCATATTAGTGGACAAGGCCACCCTCAACAACCTAAATCTCCTTATGTTGGGTATCATCGATCTTGATCATAGTTTCCTCCATCATCCTTTCCTTTTGCAAGGGGGCGGAATTTTTTTGGTATTCCTTAATATGGTAATATACCTAATTATAATCCACCTTATTCTGGAATGGCTTCCAATGTTTGGCAACCTACTTCACCCATTCAACTTGGCTTATTTTGGGATCGATTTTTGAATCCTCAAGCTGCACCATCCTCATCACACATTCCTATCTATCCATCAACACCTCAACAATATCAAATACATGTGAGAAACCTTTACAACCTATTTTTACGGTATTTGTTCCTTCCCAGGTATTTGTTAGTCAAATTGTAAAAGGTGCCTCATCTTCTCAATCGCTTGCACAAAGTGCTCCTCAAGTTTTGGTAGGTAAAATTATTCAAAATTTGGCACATTCTCAACCAAACCTACCATATCAGCGGGCAATAAAAATATCTATTAGGAAAAAATATGGACCTCATCGAGCACCTTTTCAAGGACAAAAAATCCATACCCACCTATTTTAGTAGCTTTATCATCATCCCGGGGCTAGGCAACAAACTCACTGGTATGTTGGTTATTAGAATCATCCATATCCTGGTAACCATGTTCCTTATGATCAGAACCCTCCTTATCCAGGCATGAAAGTACCCATTTCTTAGGATATTCTTTCTTACCCAGGTCATCCTCCTCCAAAATTTAATCGATAGTTTCATTTTGTGGCTACTCTTGAATTACCTAACTTAACTCGGATTATTAACGACCCCATCTCTCATTCGACATGGTGGCCAATTATTCCCACTAAGTTGCAATTTGATATCCCAAATTTAAATGGGAATCCTAGAGAAGACTCATCGATGCATGTCATGACGTATCATCCATGGTGTTCATATAACTCCCTCAATGATGATTTCATTCGACTTCATATTTTCCAGCAAACACTTACATGTATTGCAAATAAATGGTATTTGAATTACCTATAGCATAGTTTCACAATTTTAGTACTTTAGCCACCACCCTCCTCACACATTTCCAATTACCCATCATATACAAAACTAGAATGAAACTATTGAATAACTTCAAACAATTAGATTCCACTCACATTTTAGATCACATTCATGAGTTGAGGCATTGTCATTGGTTGGTCAAGACCTTTTTTCCCAATTATTTATTGGTATAATGGTTCATCAAATCTATATTAGATCCCATCACAGAAGATGTGGCAAAAGGTGGAGTCATGACCAAAGATCAAGTTAAATCTCATGCTCAATATTAGATCTATTTTATACCCAATTGGGCACACTCTATGATAATATACCAAATGATCTGTGACCTTAAAAAATTCTTCCTCTTCAACCTGGTAAAAAATATCATGTCGTCGATGGAATTATTGGTTCTTCCAGTTCGCAGCAGGTGAGTAAACCATCTGGTAAATATCTCACCGCTCCTGCTCAAAACCCTCAATCCCACCCTCCTGTGGATTCTACTTCCGAGATAAATTCCATTTCATATGATAAAGGAAAATCTTAACGACAACATGGAGGCAAGAAGAAAGGTAAAGGTAAGAAAAATAAATATTCCTCACCACAAGATAAACAAACAAATTCATCTTCCGATGAGAAACAAAATCCTCGATACCCATGATTTATTTTCAACGAGGATCACTTTACACATGATTTTCTACACCGCACTGAAGTGAATTAGTTTCTTAAATCATCCACTTCTCCCACTGTGTTGACCAACCCGTTTCCCATTCAGGAGACTCCATATGGTTTCTTGGGACCCCTCTTCCTCTAACAAAGTTTTGATGCTTTCCTCCTCAAAGCTGAGATTTGATGTTTTGATGGCCACTTGGAACAAAGACTATGGTAATGTGAATCCACTGGATGGTCAGGCTACTGATCAACCCACCAATTCAATATCGGCATCATCTGATTTTTTTCCACCTCCAGAATTGACTATCAAGCCTTTGAAGGATGTTATCCATAAGTATGCTTACAACCCTCATTCAAGAGCTGCCCAAAATTATAATGTGGTTGAATACTTGCCTCAGTCTCCATCATCTATTTCAACTCTTGAGGTGTTGCAAAACTGCCCCACCAAAAGAAGTCTGTGTTTTTGGCTATCAGATGTATGGACCCATTAGATTCCAAGCTAGTGTTTTTCTCTCATGAAAACTATACTCCTCAGCTTTCAGCTCAGTTAGATTTTATGATTTAGGTCACTTTCCATGGTAAAAACATTCATTGTTCTATTCTAGACAAGGAAGCCTTGACCTGCATCATTTATATGTATTGTTATAAGGCGATTGGTTCACCTAAATTGAATCAATTGACCACCACATTAAAATCCTTTTATGGAAGGACAGATAAACCCAATGGAATTTTGAATTCCCTCCAAGTGGAACTTGGGGGGGGGGGGGGGGGGAACTATCTCCATTGAAGTAGAATTTATTGACGGACGTCTTGATTATAATCATTTATTGGGGTGTACATGGGCTTATGCTATGGTTTCCATTGTTTTAAATTACTTCTGAATGATCGCCTTCCCTCATAAATGTGGGATTGTATCCATAGATAAACTCAACTTATTTGCCTATGATTCCAATGTTACCGGAAGTGTCCCTCTTGTAGGGGAAGGCCTAAATTCCTATCAACATGTTGGAGTTAGATTACTGAAGGATTAATCACTTATGGGGACCTTTTCACTCCCTCTTCCTCCCCCTTCCAAATCCCCACCTTCTGTTGCTTATATCAATATGATATCATCTTCTACAATCCTGGTTGATCCATGTATTTTACTAGGTGAAACTGATATCCAAATTTTCAGTGATCGAATGCCACTTAGCCCCATTGATCAATATTAAGAATCCATATACTCGGCTTATGTGACCCATACTTTTTCTTCGATCAATTGGGTAGATCGATCATTGGATTATGGCATGCCCTCTAATCCTTTCTCACACATATTCTCAACAGAAGAAAGTTTTATAATTGGTTTTGCAAATACTTTAAATTGAAAATTATAAAATAAAATGTATTTAGTTGAAACTTCAATAGCTTTCTTATATTCGCATGTTAATTGGATGAATATGGACCAAATGTATATATTTTAATACTTTAAATTTTTAAAATACCAATTTTGAAAATATGATTATTTCTGCATATGACACTTGGTTAAATAAATTTTCCTAAAGAGTTAATCCTACCTACACTAACTCTTGCTAACAAATATATACAATTTATACCTTTCTTAAACTCAACCAGTGTCAGAAAATCACATTTAATTAAAATCATGCCTAGAATGACAAAGATTCTCCATGGATTCTTGATCTCAATCATTATTATTGTCAAAGTTGTCCAAATGCAGCATAAATTCTTCATTTTTTTTTACATTCTTATCGGGATATTGGTTTGTTGTTGAAGCTAGCAAAATAAGGAGTTGTAAATAGATATGCTTAAGTTTTAAAATCTTGAAAATATTCCAAGAAATGGGCTAGAAATCATTCCTAGGACAATCCATAATTTTTCCAAGGTGGTTCTTCTTGTTCCTTTAGTTCATTCGAGAAAATTCTTGAAAATATTTCAAAAAATGGGCTATAAATCATTCCTGGGACAATCCATAATTATTCCAAGGTGTTCCTTCTTGTTCCTTTAGTCCATTCCAGAAATACAGACTGTTCTGTAACGTAAACACATATCCTGGCTCAACTCAAGACTTACCATAAGCATAATTTTCCTATTACACAAGCCAATGCTCTTGCCTCTTTCATCTTGGATTACCAATTATCCCCACAAGAACATGATCCATCCTTGAAATGGTGAAATTATTTACAACCCGAATAGGCATCCCAAGAGGCATGTTAATAATACCAAATGCAATCACCAACTTCTCACTGTGGTGACCAATAATGTGTTCCTTTTTGCTCCTCCTCAATGTCATTAAATTCTTTTATCATTATAATTATTATAAGTTATTTTATCATTTTAATTTTTATAAGTTTATGAGAAGACATCACTAAATACAACCACTTATAAGTTTGTAAGTGAAGTGAAGCTCGTGAAGCTCATGAAATGGATAGACTTCATAATCGTGTGTAGTGTAGGAGCGACAAAGATCAGAGCTTATGATTCATCGTGGAAGAAGGATTTTAGTGCAATAAGAAATATTATGTTTTCTCCTTCACCCATCAGGGAAAACTAATGTAAACTGAAGTAAATAATTTATTAAAACAACAATGGTCAGAGCAAGTTGTAAAACTTAAATTTATTGACTTCAGTTAACTATAGTTAACTAGATCTCGAGTAATTGGAGTAATCAATTGTTACATTAAATAGTAATTTAAGAACTACACTAAGCTAGATTTGGGCTAGATCTGGAGTAATTGGTTGTTTACATGATCTTAATAACTTAATTAAAATCAAAATTTTAACTAGTTGTGTCTGGAATTAACTCCGTCCTACCTCCTATGAATCACTTTACTTGGTAGATACGACATTCCATAAGAAACGGGCATATCTTCATGGTTTCCCTTGTCACAAGGGTTTTTCCTTGTTTTATTCATCTATTTCTGTTGGTTTCACTGTGTTTTGCAGGCGGATACTAAATTCTCTTATGAGCCTTATCATCCTTAGGCAATGGCCAAGTAGATCCAAAGCAAGTGAATTCTATATTTTCCTATGGCCACATTGTGACTCTTGTTGATCCTATTTTTATTTATTTGATGCAATGAAGAAACATTTAAATGCATTTCTAATTTAGGAGCACTCACATTCAAATGTATCAAGAATATTTCTGAAACTAAATGTAGCATCAAGGAGTTCTAAATAATTTTCATGGAAGAAAATCTATATGTTAGAATGGCATTGAATCTTTTACTCTAAGACTCTTGTTGCTTAAGTTTTTCTGCGATTGTCACTATTGGAAGAACACACCTAAAAGACATGCCCAGAGGCTTGGTATACAAATGGTCTACTCTTTTTAACAATAAACAATTCAACGTTAAAGTTCTATGTGACTAGGATAATCAAAAGTTGAATTTTGTGGTGGATCTGGACATGCGTAGAATACTTTGAAGGTTGATCAATTCATTGTCATAAAGGAATGTGTACAGAAATATAGCATTCAATATTGTTTGATTTATCCAACCCAAATTTGGGTGAGCATGAGGAGAGTTATCTTGTGCACACCAAAAGGGGAAACACAAGCTAACATTGGAATTAGAACGAAGGTCTGTTGACTCTTATGTTGTATTTGTGTGAAGGAAAGGATTGAGTTTTAGAGTATTCGTATCATAATTATGAGTTTAAGCATTGCTTTAGCTTTTGTGTTGCCAGTAATGGGCCCCTTCCCTATAAGTGGTTGCTCTCTTACAACAAGCATTATTTTTTTCCAGATAATTTTATGAGAAGCCATGAGCCTTGAAGGCTCCTTACTTCATTGCCTTGAGGAGGGTTTTCAAAAAAAAATATTGTGAAGAAATTGAACAAATTTTGTTGAAGGTTTATCTAACTAGTTTATTTGGCAGGCCCCTGAAATTTTATTTTGAGGTATCCGCGACCTTTTTTGTTTTAATATGCAATTTTTTTAAACAAGAATTCATAGTGGCACTTACCAAAAGTAAGTTTCAAATGATCCATAGGTCCTACAGTTTGAAACTAAGCTCTGATACCAAGTGTAGGTACCAACCCTATATTTTAGTAGACCAACCCTATGCTTTATTATTTTTATTTTTATTTTTAGGAGATAATACAGTAAACTAGGAATTAAACCATAAGCATACAAAGTTGGAAACTCATAAAAATTAATCACTTATACCAAACATCCAATAATTTAACTTCATTACACATACATCTATTTTACATGTTAATTATAAGCACAATGAAGTCATATAAAAAAACGTTATAAATAACATAGGTACCATTCACCCGGAGACAAGATTCAATCTTGACTTGCTGCTACTTTAACTCCTTTGTTTTCATCTACCTCCAAGCATGAATTTTGATGTGCTTAATCCAAATGTAATGACCCACTGGTTGACCTCCCATCCTACTCCTTCGGTACTCTCCTTCCCCGAGGACCCCCGAGCTGCAATGGGGTTGTACAATGAAGGAAACATTCTAGCTGATAGAGATGAGCACTCCTTGGCTCAAGAGCCTCCTCTCTAAAGTCATCTACCTCACCAAACTCAACTATAGCTCATAACAACTCACAACGACATAATCTCCTCCATCCAACCATAGGGTAAGCAAAATTCCCTTTCCCTTGGCTTTCCCCTTCTTTTATAGAAGGCTTCATAGGTGACACTTGGAATTTCATGCACAATTAATTATTTTTATTAATCCAAAATTTTATTATTCACCCACCCATGTGTCACTCTCTCACCAAGACTCTCCAAAAATCATTTACTTAAATTTTAATTTAAAATAGTATTTTCTTCACCCCAATAAGACTTCCTATTTCTTCTCCTAGTTGTCTCTTGATCTCCCCTTTCCTACTCCTTAATTTTTGTTTATTACTGAAGCTAACTAATCAGTCTTAGATTTTGTCCCCTAAATACCTCCTAATTTAACTCAATTTGCCTCTTAGATGGATATTCTTATGTTGGCTCTTACCACATGGAGGTTCTCTAAATTTCTCCAATTTTAATTTATTAATCTTATTTTAATTCACCACCCTCTTCTCTTAATGAAGTTTTTTTAACTATTTTATGATTAATCTTTATAATTAACTCTACGTCCCTCTTTCCCCTTTTTACCTAATTAAGTTACTTATATAAATTATCCACTTAATATTTTTTTCAACATGGAAAGGGGTAGAGTTCTCAGGGTAAAATATTTTATCTTTTCCTATTCTTCCCTTACCCTAAGTTTTATTCTTGATTTAATTTCCTTGGTTCTAACATCATATACCACTTTATATGAATTAGTAGGATTTTCATATATTGATTATATTTATTATTTTCTTTAATGATGTTGAGAGTGTCAAGTTGGTCATGCCCTTCAAGAACTTACCTTCGAAGTTCCAAGGGTGTCATGCCTAACAATTTATTTGTGATGCTAAGGGTTCCAAGTCGGTTGTGCCCTTCAAGAACTTCTCTTTAAGTTCAAAGGGTGCCATGCCACTTTCCCTTCAATCATTCAGTGGCTACGAGGGGAAATTATAGGTGCAACACCAGAGACCGCTATCATCTCGTAAGTCACTTTCTATAGTGAAACTGATGGTCTTGGGGATCAAGGAATCCGCCTTGATGCGCGCCCCCCAGAAAATCCTCATGAGCAACCCAAATTTGGGTCATTTCCCCACAACATCGTGATCTTCAACACAAAGGCGTTTCGACCTTTCCAACCTAATTCATGGCGGGTGTGCTAGCGAGTGAGATTAGGGACACTGTCCCACCCTTCCCACGTTGTTCCATCCAATTATACAACCCCCATCACCTATATGTGAGTCATTCGGCCAAGAAACTAACTTGTTCTTGCAACCACTGACATATCATCAAAGTATATATATATATATATATATATAGAGAGAGAGAGAGAGAGAGAGAGCAAGTTTCAAACTGGACTTATAATTTCAAAGACAAAATATTAATTTATATCAAACCAGATATCGTCAACTCATCATATGCGAGTGCCTCTGGTGGTTTCCTTTCATACTCAATAATCATCAGTAACATATTTTCTCAGTGTTATTCATTATCATAATAGCAACATCAACATGACCTAGTCATTCACATCGTTGTTCATTGTGAATCGAAACTAATGTAAGTAGCTAACATAGGGGATACATCCATCATGGTTGTCATAATCATAGCATCAATGGGAAACAAACATATCCATCAAATCCATCATCATCATAACATCAATAGAAAACATACCTATCCATCAAATTTATCATCATCATGATATCAATATAGAACAAACATATCCATTAATACTACAATCATATCAATAGAGAACATACATAACCATTAATGTTATCATCATCATAATATCAATAAAGAACATACATAACCATCAAATCCACTAATAATAGAGTCATGTGTCCAGATCCTCAACCTAAGGTCCTCAAAGGATAAAGTGTGGGCCTTATGGCTAAATAATGTTAAAATTCATATCATTTTCAATCAACTAGATTAGGGCACTACATAAATTATATATATTTGTTAGCAAGAGTTAGTGTAGGTAGGATTAACTCTTTAGGAAAATTTCTTTAACCAAGTGTCAAATGCAGAAATAATCATATTTTCAAAAAAAATATTTTTAAAAATTTAAAGTATTAAAATATATACATTTGGTCCATCTTCATCCAATTAAAATGTGAATGTCAGAAAGCTATTGAAGGATGAAGTTTCAACTAAATACATTTTATTTTATAATTTTCAATTTAAAGTATTTTTAAAACCAATTATATATATATATATATATATATATATATATATATATATATATATATACTCGAAATTAAATATTTGTAATATATTTCGATTTCAAGTCAAGTTTGTAAATGGTAAGTCTAAAACTATGGTGAAGGAGCTATTTCTATGCGTAATTTTCGTATTGACCAGTAATTAGGATTCACATGCAATCAATGTATTTTCACTTCTATATTCTTCCAGTATGTGTACTTCCTTCACTAAAGTCTCTCTATTCAATAAATTGAGAGAGTAATGAAAATGTGGCATTATTTCTAGAAAATAATAGAAAATAAAATAAACATGAGGAGATAAATTTAAAAATAAAATATGAACATTAAAGATAAAATATGAACATAATCTCTTAGGATTTCATAAATTTTGATATTCTTTCTCATTTCCCATTACAACTAAAGAAAACAATAGTCACTTATAAATCAATGCAAATTTAAAATTATTAAAAGAGAACAAGGAACAAGGATTTGACAACATTTTAATCTTACCTACTATACTTTGTCAACAAATATGGTAAATCTACATAGTTACATTTTTACTCATAGAGTTAACTATGGTAAATCTACATTTTTACATTTTTACCCATAGAGTTAATTTATGCAAAGAATTGCAAAAAAAATGGTCGGAAATAACTCTTGGTAGGTTGTTTATTTACCACAATGGAAAAATGTTTGAATTAACTCTTGCACTAATTCCTATGACATTCCAGCCATCTCAATTACATGATTGTACTTGTAATCATTACATTCATTTAATTATTTAATTATTTTCCCATATAAATAATGGAATTTATTCTTATATATTCTTTCATTATTAACACTTGTCCTTAAACTTGATATCTATCTATGCATATTATTAATAGTTCCATTATTGAAATCATACTTGATCACCAACCCGAAAGTGATGATCCACCCAATGCTTGTCATGACGCATTTTGTATTTGGCCTAATTTTTCTCCAATATATCCTGCACTGCTTCATCAATCTTCTGGATTTTTTGAATGAACTTGATTTCGTAATTGGCATCTCCATGTCCATCCTCCTTAGCTTCTTCACCAAACATAAAGTCCATTAGCGATTTTGGCAAGTACCCAAAACATGTTTCAAAAGTAGATTTGTTAGTAGAAGAGTGCAAGGCCCGGTTGTAAGCATTATGTAAATAATGTAAGGATTCATCCCACAACTTAGGATGTTTGCTACAATAACCTATGAGAAGATGTACCATTTTTTTGTTCACCACCTTTGTTTGCCCATCGATTTGTAGATGAAAATTTGTTCTCTTTTCAACATAGTGTCCATGAGTCCCCACAAAGTGAACCAAAACTCCGCCATAAAACGAGAGTCCCGATCTAAAATTATAGAAGTAGGCAACCCAAAATGAACCCATACATTTTGAAATAACAATTGTGTAGTATGTTCAGCAGTTACTTGATTTTTATATGAAGCAAGAATACACACTTTTCTAAATCTATCAACCACAACTTACAAATAATCATGACCTTTTCTAGACATTGGAAGTCCACCTACAAAATCCATATATATAATTTCCCATGGCCAAGAAGGAACTGGAAGTGGCATATACAATACTAAATTTCTGTTTTTTGGTTTTCTTGTTGAACACATGACACAACCTTTGATGTACTTAGTAACCGTTTCACTCATACGAGGCCAATAGAAAAACCTTTGTAACTATGCCATTGTCTTACCTACGCCAAAATTCCCTGAAACACGAGAAGAATGTGCTTCCCTGATGGCATGCACTATTTCTCCCTTTGGTATGCACAACTTGACAATATGGTTCACTTGTTCCACCTTAGCACCATGAATTAGTGATTCATAAACATCCTTAAAGTCAGTATTTGTAGCATATTATTCTATATAACTTTCATGTGCTAAAGAATTGTTTTGAAAAATAACTGAAGCATTCAAAGAAGGTCTTAATAACATATCAGCTAATTTATTGGTGGTACCTTTCTTATATTTGATTAATAAATGGAATTTCTGCAAAAACCCCATCCATCTATAATTTCGAGACTGTTGCAACTTATTTTGTGATTGAAGGTACTGAAATGCATGATGATCTGTATGAATCACTGTTTCTTTTCCCATTAAAGCATGTTTCCATTTTTTAACACTTTCCACTAATGCATACAATTCTTTATCATATTTTGGATAGTTAGCAACTGCTTTAGAAAATGTTTCTGAATGAAAACAAATAGGCTTTCATTTTTGTAATAACATTGCACCCATTGCATACCCACTAGCATCAGTTTCTATTTCAAATGGTTGTTGAAGGTTTGGTAAATCCAATATTGGAGTTGTAACAATTATATGCTTTAAAGTATCAAATGATTTTTGTTGTTTTCCTCCCAACTCAAAGGAGACTTTAAAACTTTTTAAAGCATGAAGTGGTGAGGCAATAAAAGAAAAATGAGAAATAAACATCCTCCAATACTGAGTTGCACCCAAGAAACTTCTAACTTTCGTCACATTTTGAGGTATTGGCCACTTAACAATCACATCAGTTTTAGTTGGATCTATTTTTAGCTAACCTCCTCCAACTATGTAATCAAGATATATTAAGGAATTTTTTCCAAATTCACATTTAGAGAGTTTGATAAATAGTGTAATGTTCCCACAATTTTAGCTTCCAAGCTAAATGGAACATTAGAGTTAGCAGCAGCTTTAGCCGGTGAATAAATGGGTAGAAAAGACCATAAGTCTCCTACGGAGGATAAAAACACTCCAAGTGTGAAAGGAGACACTTTTTCTAGCTCAATAAGACACCTCCATGTGTGAACAAGGTTAAATTGAAGATGCTTTGACTAAGTCAACAACGCAGTTTTAGTGGAGGAGGAATCCTAGGTCGGATAACGCCATTTTGGAGGGAGATGTAACTTGAGTTAGAAGTAACCTAAGTGAGTAGGGCCAAGGGCAAGCAAACTCATATCTTATATAAGGAAGAGGATGGCAGCATTATTCATTATGTTGTAGATTATTATTATTCTTGGCTGCCAAGAATTTTCAATGTTGTTTTGCTGCTTAGCAAAGTTGCAGTGCTATTTAGCACTGGGTGTTCCCAGGTGGGAATCCCACCTCTTTCCTTCGAGGAGCTCATTGGGAGATTTTGTATTCATCATTCCACATCAATTTTTCAGGCCAAGCTTCAGCCATCTTCATCAGCTCAACTTTCTCGGAGATTGTTTTATGCATTTTTGATGCATGTTTTATGAGCAATCCTGAAAAAGGGATATTACAGTGGTATCGAAGCATGATCTCTGGCCCAGCCTGTGAGATCCAACTATCAGAAGAAGGAGAGATGGACAGAAGCCAAAAATCTTCAGTATGTGTAGAAAGAAAGGAAGACAAGCTCACAAAGCTTCTTCCAAAATCCATGCAAATCTTTCAAGGAGAGCTGAAGAAAATGAGATTGGAGATGGGATCTCCAAAGAAGGTTGAATCTAGATCTGAATCTAGATTTGCACATGGTGAGTGTGAGCATGCAGCTGTACTCCATGATGCATAGTGCATTCAAGTGCCCAGAGCTATCTTAAGATGGATGAGAGGAGGAAAAATACCTAAGAGGAGAACTCTTAGTGATTTTTTTCATGAGTATGAATCTCAAACTGAGATGTTTAGAGATCATACTGATTTCCAGGAGTTTTTCAAGATCTAGATGGAGAAGAGCAAGCAGCATGATGCAGATAGATTTCTTCTATCTACTTTTTCCGGATCACCTACATGTTCAGTTGAGCTTGGGTGAAGGAGCTAAACTCTTATTTGCAGTTGCACCATATTTCTGGAGATGAAGCTATCAGAGTTGTAGTGCTGCAGTTCATAGGTAAGGCTCATGCATGGTGGATTTTTGAATCGTATTCCTTAAATAATTCCAATACTTTATCTTATGCAAGATTCATAAAAACATTGATGGAGAGGTTTGGTGAAGAGCTTCCTAAAACACATGAGTAAGGAAAACTTGAGAAAACAAAACCCTTGCATGTGATGGGGGGAACTCCATTTCAGAAAACCATGGGAGGAGATGATGTCTTGCATTACACTTTTCTGGAAGCTAAACCTCCAGTTCATATTCTTGAACAAGAGGTCATGGGGATCACTTTTCCACAAAGGGATCCACACTTTTCCACAAAGGGATCCAATTGTTGAGATGTTGCCTACACACATTGATGAAGAAGAGGGCAACAGCACTGTCACATCTAGAGCACATCCAATGCCTCATGCAGACGGAGGAGGAGCACATGCTCCCACAGGAGGGATTCTTGTATCTTTGCAAGAAGTTCACCAGGATCTCATATATAGAGGTCCAAGCACAATTAGTGAGCAACATGATTGTGAAACATTGCAGCTGGAAGGAGAAGAAAGGGAGGAAGGGCAGCATTAGTTGATGAGAAGCATACACCCTTCTCTATTTTAGAGAGCCATTGCAAGGAGGAGGCAGACTAATTTGCGTTGTAGAAGCAGGGGCAAGGTTGCCCAATCATATGTATGGTCTACTCTTGACATTGATGTCTCACTACATAGTGGCATTCCACTAGGGAGGCCACCAAATCTACAGTTGATGAGAGATATCTTGTCTTTGGGTTCACCACTCTTGGATTCTAGAGAGGTGAAGAGTTTGGAGGAAGACTTTGGCATGGGGGATGTCAAAGTAGCAGGCAGCAGCATGAGGAGTGCTTCACATGCCAGATCACCAGTGTTGTCTCTTATGAGGATTGATCCTTATTGGAGGTCTCAACTTTTGGTGGAGTACTCCAAGTATCTTGGTGCATGCATGATTCTTGATGACCTGGATGGAGATGACAGATACATGGTGGATGATGTGGTCATCTATACCTATGGCAGGATCTTCTTGACTAGATCTTCTAGTCTCAAGGAGAAGCTGCTACATGCAGTACATGAGGACTTCTCTTCTATGCACTTTGATGCATATTTCCAATTGATGGAGGAGTTCACTTGGGAGGGAATCCAGCATGACATATATCAGCATATGGAGAGATGCATAGCCTAGATAGTGATAGAGAGGATGTCACAACCACCTTCCTACTCATTGGGAGTAAGGGAGAATTTCCAGTTGAGCCATTTCAGCTCAAGACCTCAAGTACAGAATGGAGGAGGTATCATTTCATATTTGGTTTTGTACTTCTTTTCATTATTTGAGTAGCATGATGTAACCAGAAGAATCATCTCTTCTTGCATTTGGTATGATGATGTACTTGTAGCTACTTGTATCATTGATATTGGCTATCCTTTTGATGAGCTGTGGGGGAAGCCATATGTCTCTTGGTGTGCACCAATGACACCATATTGTGACTTCATGTTCTCATCTTATGAGATGAATATGGCAGCAAAAAAATGGCTAGAAAAGCACTTGTTGTTTCTTATTTTGATGTAGGCCAAGGATGCACTGTGCTGGTTCCATGAGAGGGACCATAATCCACTCTGTGGTTGTCATTTGGAAACTTGTTTGTATTGTATCTTGCTTCCATGTACTGCTGATGTGTTTTTGTTCAAGGGAAGCTTTGCATGGAGAGAAAAGCCAATTGGATGGCATGGAACCTATATGATAGAGCAGCAGAAGACTTGTTGATATGGGGCATCATACAAGTTGACCTTCATGACCTTACTCTATGGCTTTTATGAGGGAGAGATGAGGTAGCAACAAAAGTTTTTGTTGCTATGGTTGCACTTGGGAGAGTATGGGAAAAATTCTTCCCACACTTTTCATGGTATTTCTGAAGAGAAGAAAAGCGCATTCATGGTGCAAGGAGGCTACCCTTCAGTATTGGAGGATCATGAGAGACTTCCATTTCGGAAGATGATCTTCTCACATAGCAGCATAATGGTGGATGGCTTTGGCATATGGAATGTCAAAGGAAGAAGTCATGGAGCCGTATTCTTAAGGCCTACAACATTGTCACATGGGAGTGTGTTCTTATTGATGGAGTGTTCCAAAGAGTATTTGTATCCCTTCTTCTTGCAGATTTTTGTGAGGGAATCCTCATGGGGGAGCTTATACATGGACCTCACTTCTAGTCTACTCACTATGTATGGTAGGAGATGCATTTCCGTACTTTTTGATTACTCCATTGAGTATTTTTACTTTCCCACCATGTTTGAACAATGCATTGCTCCTCAAAAGAGCAAGAGTATTTTTGGGTTTCATGGTCACCTTAGGGCCAATGTTTATGATGATAGTAGTCCATGTATACATGACTTTGGGAAAGTTTATTTTTATCTTATATATGTACAGCTGATATACATTTATGCTTACTTCCCCATGTTGGGAGAACAAACATATACATCTTGTAACTTGTTGCTGGACCACTTGCCTTATGACATTCTCAATCAGAAGTTGGGAGAGTTGTGTTGTATCCACCAGAGAGACCATATGTATCATCCAAACTTGCACATAACCTTTTCCATTTTCTGATTTGGATGCCATGTGGTGATGATGTGCCATTCATCTTGAATGGAATGGTTTGGGTTGGCCTGACTCATGATTGTGGAGGAAGAGTCCATGGAGGCTTAATATTCTTACTGCCATTGGAGGGCCATCATGTTTCAGCCCAAGATCAGCATTCCCTCTACACTTATCATGAGTGGAGAGGAGGACAGCATGGGATAGGCCCTCTTGCCTATCATGTAAATTCATTCAGCCCACCTTCATTTCAGGAGCACAAGGTGGAGGAGACTTTTCATGAGTTACCATTTTGGAGGGTGACTCACTTCATTTGGATGATGGCATGGGTGAGGGAAGCACTCATTCACCATGTTGGTCACGACTCCTACTTTGTGGAGGCCATGAGACAGTTATAAGGTTTCCATTCACACTTTCCACCTTTGATTGATGTAGACATTTTGGTTTTGCACACTTGGGAGGAAGCATGGATGACAGCTTATTTGCAAATTCTCTTGATGTAGTGATGGAGGCTATTGATGAGAGGCCACATGAGGAGGAGGGGAGATATTTTTCTCTCCTTATGCATTTTCTTGAGGACAAGCAAATATTTTGGAGGGGAGGACTGTAATGTGTCCACAATTTTAGCTTCCAAGCTAAATGGAACATTAGAGTTAGCAGCAGCTTTAGCCAGTGAATAAATGGGTAGGAAATACCATAAGTCTCCTAGGGAGGATAAAAACACTCCAAGTGTTAAAGGAGACACTCTTTATAGCTCAATAAGAAACCTCCATGTGTGAACAAGGTTAAATTGAAGCTGCTTTGACTAAGTCAACAGTGCAGTTTTAGTGGAGGAGGAATCCTAGGTTGGATAACGCCATTTTGGAGGGAGATGTAACTTGGGTTAGAAGTAACCTAAGTGAGTGGGGCCAAGGGCAAGAAAAATAATATCTTATATGAGGAAGAGGATGGCAGCATTATTCATTATGTTGTATATTATTATTATTCTTGGCTACCAAGAATTGTTGCTGCTTTGCTGCTTAGCAAAGTTGCAGTGTTGTTTAGCACTAGGTGTTCCCGGACGGGAATCCCACCTCTTTCCTTTTAAGAGCTCATTGGGAGAGTTTGTATTCATCATTCCACATCAGGTTTTGTTTAAAATGCAACAATATGATGGAGCTTAGTGAAAATAAGTCGCCTTCACTAAGTGGGCCCGCAGGCTATTTTTGGCGCAAAGTTTATTTTTAGACTATGTCTATTTTTAGACATATGGATCATGGTCTATGAGTTGCAGGATGCTATTTATGGATGATTGGTCGAGTTGGTAAAAATAGATGGACCTCTATTTTTAGACATTGGCGAATTCTATTTTTAGACTGCCGGGCTAAAAATAGAACAGTCAAATATTATTAACCCTTAATAATATTTAGACTATAAACATTATCTTTTCCTCTTGGAGCACTTCAGTTTGATGCTTGGATGTGGCACATGCAGCTGATAGAAGGAAATACGCTTTTCCTAAGGGTTATTTGAGCTATTGCATGGTTGACTTCAGTTAGAACTCATGTGGCAGAGTTTGGTGGAGTTGATGAGACAGTTGGTGGAGTTGTGTTCGGTTTAACTTAGTTGAACTAGTTGTATTTAGTCTAACTGATAAATACACTAGTGATGAGTGGTGTGAATTAATCATTAATTAATTCACTAATTATTAACTCATAAATCAACTAAAGAATACATCAGTTAACTGCAATGCATGGACAGTTCAGTGGAGACCAGTGTTAGAGGTGGGTGAAAGGGTGAGTCTACTATCGGTTGTGACTATAGCTGTGCATGAGATTTGCACACACATTGATTGATTGTGGATTATGGAGTACAGAGGCGGTGGGATTTGAGCATTTTGGATCTCATCATTATTCATCTACACAAAGCAATAAGCAGCATGAATTAGGAGAATTAAGCACCTTGACTAATTCGTCTAAGAGAACTATTAACATGTGAGAGAAAATCTTTGAGAAAGTAGCGAGAACTTTATTACTATATAATATTATATTATATATTTTATAATATCTTACAGATAATCGTGGGAGTTTGCATTATATTCTTTCCCAAGCTGTCTTAACATATGTGTACTTGATTATATATTTTGTCCTGCGCCGGATTTGCTTCTATTTCTGCAAATTGATGATCAATTGTAGAAGAGGTTATGTATTATGCATGAAGCTTAAATAGTGTGTAATCGGGATAATCTCAGTGAATAATTCAGCTATTATTCAAATTTCTACATGGTATCAGAGCGAAATTGATCATCGGATCTATTACAGTGATTACAATTTATTTCGGTAGACAGAGTCTGTAAGCGGGCCAGGTAGCCTCTGGATCCATCCTTTCTTTGGAAGGTGATATATCCAGTAAATTCCCCTCTGAGTCCTTAGCCTTTAAAAATACTTTGTTCTCACAAATGTGGCGGTTGAGTTTTATTTGGTGGAATTTGAATTTGCGATGATGTTTTCTTGGTGTCGGGGTCAAGAAAATGTCTTTCAGCAGTTTGAATATAGTCATACCCTTGAGAGGCAGGCTTTGGAATATGTTGTGGAAGACAGATGAGGTAGTATTGATAACAATGAGCTGAAGAGTTGTAGATCTTTGAAGTCCCAGCCTACGATGTTGCTCAGTTGAGCTTTGGCAAAAAGCCGACAAAATGCGGAGCTGACGGGCGTGAAGGATCACATTGTATCCAACCTGCATGGAAAAAATTCTCCATACTTGATGTGGAAAGCGTTGACATATTTATTCCAAAGCAAGAGCGACCAGAGGAAGTTGGCGCTCAAGGATAAACTCAGAAACATAAAGATGGAGAAAGGCAACAGTATACCCAAGTACCTCACGAAGTTCACCCAATGCAGGGATGAACTGGGAAGTGTGGGGGTGACTGTAGATGAAGAGGACTTGGTGGACTTGGCTCTCCTTGGTCTTCCAAAGAGTTGGCATTCCTATCAGGACTCTGTGAATGGTCGGGAGAAATTGCCAGGATGGGAGTGACTTTGGTCGGATCTCATGCAAGAGGAGATAAGGCGAAGTACCAAGGACGGATCTTCATCAAAGGCATCTGATGAAGAAAATTTCACTTTGGTTGCCAAAGTAAAGAAGGGGAAGAGCAAGAAAGCTTCTCAGTCTTGTGCGAAAGGCAAGAAGCAGGACATGTCCAAGGTGAAGTTCTTTCACTGTCACCAACACAGACATTATGCCACAAATTGTCCGCAAAAGAAGAAAAATAAGAAGGCTGCTGGATCTGCAGCGGGAGAGGCCTTAGCCTCCCAGTTTGAGCTGGATTTTTCGCTGATCGCATGCTTGGTCTCAAGTGTGATGGAATCATTATGGTTCTTGGAAAGTGGTGCGTCTTTTCACATGACAGGAGATCGAGATTTGTTTTCAGATCTAGATGAGAAAGATCTTGGAGTGCACATCGAGATGGGCGATGATGGTAGATACAGTGCGACCGGTATCGGTACCATTTCCTTTGAGAGGGAGTCTAGTAAACCCTTCGTATTGAAGGAAGTGATGCATGTTCCAGGATTGAAGAAGAATCTTATCTTTGTGGCGATGTTAGAAGACAAGGGATATGATGTTGTCTTCAGCGAGGGAAAGGCTTTCCTGTGTAGTAAGACAACTGGAGAAACCCGGAAGATAGGGGTTCGAGTCAAGAACCTTTATCAATTGCAAGTATATGGCTGCGCAGCAATGGCATGCAAGGCAGAAGGAGTGGTGAGCCGGGATGATGGCGAGCTGTGGCACCAGAGATTGGGCCACCTTCACCATGGAGCTTTGAAGATACTGCAGCAGATTTCTATTGGGCTTCCTAAGGGCACTCTTGCGCAGTCAGATCAGTGCAAGGGGTGTACCTTAGGAAAATTTGTGAAAGCCACCTTTCACGAGAAGGATAGTCGCGCCACGACGATCCTTGAGAGAATCCACACAGACGTGTGTGGACCTTTCTCAGTAGCTTCGACAGCAAAGCACAGGTACTATGTGATCTTTGTTGATGATTTTTCTCGAAAGTGTTGGATCTTCTTCATGCAGAAGAAGAGCGAGACATACTCAAAGTTCTGTGAGTTCAAGGCGCTGGTTGAGAAGGAATCGGGGAAGCATGTGAAGGCTCTTAGGAGCGACAATGGTGGTGAATTCATCTCTGCTGAATTCAAGGACTTTTGCAGCACAGAAGGAATTCGGAGAGAGCTCATAGCACCCCATAACCCACAGCAGAACGGGGTTGCTGAGCGGAAGAACAGAACGATCGTGGGTGCTGCATGGGCGATGTTGCATGATCAAGGCCTACCCATTCACTTGTGGGCGGAGGCATGCAATACTGCAGTATATGTGCAGAACCATTGTCCTCACAAGATACTTGGCATGAGTACAACCGAGGAGGCGTTTTCTGGTAAGAGGCTTGATATTTCCCATTTGAGGATTTTTGGTTCACCTGTCTACATTCATGTGACGAAGGATGCCAGGAAGAAGCTGGAGCCAACTGCAGAGGTTGGGATATTTGTGGGGTACACTGATACGCCCCACAACTATCGTGTGTATTTTCCAGACAGTCGCAAGACTTTTGTGCGACGGGATATCAAATTTTAGGAGGAGAACGCCATGAAGTGTTCGCTTGAGAGGGAGCCACACTTGCATGCAGATGAGGAGCTATTAGTCCCTAAGGATGAGCTTCAGGATATGGATCAGCCACAAGAGGAAGTTCATGGAGTGGAAGATACCACTCATGCAGCGCCAACCATTAGAGGGCAGAAGCGCACTACAAAAGCTGAGCGACTGGCTCAAGATGCAGAGAAGGTTGTAGGACCACCTACAGCACAGCGTAGCCAAAGACAGTCACTAGACCGGTACACTGGATACATGGCTCTTGTGAGAAAATGTGTCATGACAGAGCCATCCTCTTTCGAGGAAGCTGTGGAGGACCCCACATGGGTAGATGCCATGGTGGAAGAGTATGATTCGATTGTCAGAAATAGTGCATGGGAGATTGTCCCAAGGCCGGAGGGGAAATCAGTGGTGGGTTCGAGATGGATCTACAAAGTGAAGCAGGTGGCTGACGAGAGTGTGGAGAAGTAAAAGGAAAGATTTGCTGCCCGAGGCTTCTCACAGATAGAGGGGATCGATTATGAGGAGACCTTTGCACCTATCGCAAGGTATTCTTCCATACGGATGATCCTAGCTCTCTTAGCGCAGATGGGGTGGCACATTCATCAGATGGATGTGAAGACTGCATTCCTCAACGAAGTCATTGAGGAGGAGGTGTACATAGAGCAGCCCGAAGGTTTCGAGATCTTCAGCAGCGAGTCGCATGTGTGCAGACTCAAGAGAGTGATGTATGGGTTGAAGCAAGCACCTCATGCTTGGTACACATGGATAGACATTTATTTCACCAGACTTGGATTCTCCAAGAGTGAGGCGGATCCTAACCTGTACCAGATTGTGGTGGAGGGTAAGTTGCTGATCATTATACTTTATGTAGATGATTTGATTTTGACGGGTGATGAGCTATTGATACTTTCATGCAAGGAGGATCTTGCTAGAGAGTTTGAGATGAAGGACTTGGGCCTCCTTCATTATTTCCTGGGATTGGAAATTTGGCAGCGCAGTGATGGACTGTTTGTTTCTTAGGGTAAGTATGCCCGGGAGATACTGGAGAAGTTCAACATGCATGACTGCAAGCCTGTTGATACTCCTTTTCCTGGAGGTTGGAGGAAGGAGGATGCTACTTCGGCGGAGGTAGTGGATGCCACTGTTTTTCGACAGTTGGTGGGGTCGCTTATGTATCTAGTCAATACACGACCTGATATATGCTATGCTATTAACCAGCTTTCACAAGCTATGGTTAAGCCTACCAAGCTCTTCTGGAAGGCAGGAAAGCATGTATTGCGTTATCTTATAGGCACATCAGGATATGGATTGTGGTACAGACAGGAAGATGAGGTGAAGCTATGTGGCTTCACGGATGCAGATTGGGTAGGGAGCCCAACGGAAAAAAAGAGAACATCTGGAGTGATATTCAGTATCAGGTCGACAGCAGTTTCTTGGTACAACAGAAAGCAGAGATCCATGGCACTCAGGTCAGCAGAGGCCGAGTATATGGCAGCTATTTTGGCTGCATGCGAGGCTATATGGATGAGGAAAATCCTGGTCGGGTTGTTCGGTTCACACTTGGAGCCTACTGTGATTTATTGTGATAACCAGAGTTGCATTAAACTCTCGACTAATCCATTATTTCATGATAGATCCAAACACATCGACATCAGGTACCATCATATCAGAGATTGTGTGCAGCGGAGAATCATGTTACTTTCATATGTTCCCACGGAGGATCAGGATGCTGACATCTTGACGAAGGCGCTCACCAGGAGCAAATTCGAATTCCACAGAGGCAAGATAGGGGTTGTAGATAATCCATATCTTGTTGAGAGGGAGTGTTGAAAATGAAACAAGATGATGGAGCTTAGTGAAATGAAGTCGCCTTCACTAAGTGGGCCCGCAGGCTATTTTTGGCGCAAAGTCTATTTTTAGACTATGTCTATTTTTAGACATATGGATCATGGTCTATGAGTTGCAGGATGCTATTTATGGATGATTGGTTATGTTGGTAAAAATATATGGACCTCTATTTTTAGACATTGGGCGGAATCTATTTTTAGACTGCCGGGCTAAAAATAGAACAGTCAAATATTATTAACCCTTAATAATATTTAGACTATAAACATTATCTTATCCTCTTGGAGCACTTCAATTTGATGCTTGGATGTCGCACATGCAGTTGACAGAAGGAAATACGCTTTTCCTAAGGGTTATTTGAGCTATTGCATGGTTGACTTCAGTTAGAACTCATGTGGCAGAGTTTGGTGGAGTTGATGAGACAGTTGGTGGAGTTGTGTTCGGTTTAACTTAGTTGAACTAGTTGTATTTAGTCTAACTGGAAAATAAATTAGTGATGAGTGGTGTGAATTAATTAATAATTAATTCACTAATTATTAACTCATAAATCAACTAAAGAACACATCATTTAACTGCAATGCATGGACAGTTCAGTGGAGACCAGTGTTAGAGGTGGGTGAAAGGGTGAGTCTAATTATCGCTATGACTATAGTTGTGCATGAGATTTTGCACACACATTGATTGAGATTACCAATGAGGATTGCGCAAAGACAAGACAAAGGGATTTGAACTTGGATCTCATCATTATTCATCTTGGATTGCGCAGAGAGAGCAAAGTGGGACTTGTGGACGAGATTTGAACTTGTGCCTTGTTCATCTCGCAGCTAGTTTGTGTGTAGCATGTGAGATAGTGTCGAGAGTCGTGAGGAGCTTTGTGCTATGTATTGTTACATTTTCTCTATCATTATAATATATAGATAGTTGGGGGTTTTCAGCTATATGATTTCCCCATTACATACTCGTGTTATATGTGTGCTTGATTATGTTTTAATGTGCGCATGCGATCGCTTTCTATTTCCGCAAATTGATGATCAATTGTAGAAGAGGTTATGTATTATGCATGAAGCTTAAATATTGTGTAATCAGGATAATCTCGGTGAATAATTCAGTTATTATTCAAATTTCTACAGGTTTTTAGGCCAAGCTTCAGCCATCTTCATCAGCACAACTTTTTCGGAGATTGTGTAGTGTTGCTAGGTGCAGCAGTGGAAGGGATTGGAATCCCGGCTTCTGAGATAGTTTCTCATTGGAGGAAGCTTTCCTTCACTTGAGAGATATGTTTGGAGATCTACAGGACTTATTTCAGATCATTTTTATAGGAACACACATTTCCCATACATCCCTAGCGCTATTTCTGCTAGGGGATGCGTTATTTTGGAGGCAGTGCTCATTGCATGGTTTGGTGGCTCCGTTGCTGAGTTTCCTTGTGATTGAGAGGTTCATCCTTTCATGGGAGGAAGCCCTTGAGGGATCTACATCAGATAAGACATATTTCAGCCTTTTACACTCATGTGCTTCAGTGTTTTAGTGATTATTCAATAATTTCCTGAATATCACATTTGTATACAGAGTGTTTGGACAAGAAACCCTTTCCGGTTTCTTTTGTATTTTGTATAAGGAGCTTAGATCTCTATTCTTAAGTATTATTTATCAATACATGAGTATATCTATTGTTCTTGATCCAGGTGGATATTGGTGGCCACCCGCCTATTCCACTTGGGCCCCCACCATTGTCTCTTTCAGTTTTTCCGTTTTGGCATAACTTACTATTTTTAGCAGTTTTTCGGGTCCTGAACTTCCGGAGCCGTTTTGAGGCCCTAAACGACGTTTTTTGGGTATGAAAGCGCCAACGAATTTTTTTTGATAAAATTTGTCCCGACAGTACTGTAGTCCTCTGATAGAGCTTTCTAATGATGTATCATATGCGTCAAACGGAGATAGTATGCCAAAGTTACGTCCCCGGGAAGTTGAAACACCAATTTACCCAAACGGGGCCCATAGTTTTCGCGCTTCATCTCCTAGGGTTAGGTTTTTGGGATGTTTAGGGTTCTCAATAATAAATAGGCCCTCGCGCTCATTGTAAAGCAGCTCATAGGTCCGTAGCCACCACATCTCTTCTCGCAGATAGCTACCAGCACTCTAGCTAGTTTTATTTCCATTGTCTATAAGCAAATTTCAGCTTCTTTGATATTAATGAAATGAAGTGTTATTTCCGTCGCATCTCTGTATTTATGGTTAGGTGTTTATTCTATTGCGTTCCCGCATAAATCCGGATCGCTGGTATCGTAGCGGTCCGCTTTTTTTCTCGATCCTTCTTTGCATGTCCCCAACGAGGTCGGGGTATAAGGAGCTAGGGCTTGATCCGGTGGAACCTTTGCAAGATCGGCCCTCGCAAACTCGACGGACGCCCATGGGGGGACGAAAAGAAAGATGAGGGAGCAGGAGATCCTATCAAAATATTGCTCGAGGAGGCCCTCGAAAAACAAAGGAACGCGATGATGGGTAGCTTTGCTCGTATCCTTCAACGGCCGCCCACCGGCGACGCATCCGCATCCAAGCAGCCACTCCGGAGTTGCGACTCCCTTTAAGGTACAAGTAAATTTTGACATTCCCATATTTGAGGGTCAAATAGACGCAGTATGCCGTAGATAGATGGTTGAATCTATTAGAAGGATATTTCTCCTGTTCATGACTTTTCGGACCGGGAGAAGATTATTTTTGCACTCCTCAAAGCTACCCCCCCCATGTTAAGGACTCGGTGGGAAACCTCATCGTGAGAACAAGGACCAGTATATAACCCTCTCTATTCTCTACCGTACCAACTTGGAATTCTTTCCGAGACGCCGTCAAGGAACATGCACTATCCCGTGGGGAGCTATGAGGACAAGTACATACAATGGACCACGCTGCGACAACAAAGGGATCAAGATGTGCACGAGCCGATGAACTGTTCCATACCCCCGCGCACAAAGTTGGGTATCAAAGATTCGCAGAAACATTTGGTGCTAAAGTATCGCGATCTGTCCCGCACGATACATTCGGGAGGAAATGGAGTTCCTCGACATCTCCTCACTTGGTACGCAAGATACCTGAGATACCGCCAAGATTGAGCAGAAATTCAAACAGAAGAAGCGAGACTTTGGATCCGTGAATCAAAAAGCAAGGAAAAGGTGCTTCCAAACCGCAGAAACAAAGGACAGAGCATGGCGGCTAAAGACAACCCGTCAAAGCCCCAAGAAAAGAACAACACCGTAAAGCCAAAGAAGGACACGGGAAAGTGGTGTGAGTTCCATAAGAGCTCCACTCACAACACAAGTGAGTGTCGCGGCCAAGCGATCGCTAGTGGTCGAGATGAGGGCTTCGAGTCGTATGCATGCTCCGACTCCGAATCGTAACCCGAAAAGGGGGAATGAAAAAGGGAAACAGATTATTGATGCGGAGCCCAACGCCACCGTTGCCACTACAAAGGTCCGTAAGGAGGAACCGGAAGATCCAGAGGGAGGAGGAACGTCTCTTCCACTCCCGCATGTGGGTAAAGGGCTCCCCGTACAGCTCATTGTCGACAATGGGAGCCAAAAGAACCTCATTTCAGCAGACGCCGTGAAGCGGTTGGGCTTGCCGACCACGACTCACCCACATCCATACACCATCGGGTGGCTTCACCAAGGATGAGATCTCCGCGTCAGCCCAACAAAGCATGTCACCTTCCCTATAGCATCAAGCCCTTCACTGATGAGGTATTATGTGATGTTGCTCCTATTGATGTTTCGATGTATTATTAGGACAACCATACTTATGGAAGCGCTCATGTCGTGTATGAGTCTCGACCTCGTGTCGTTATTATTACTTTGGGAAATAAGTTGTACAGATACCGCAGGTACCACCTCCTACGACTATCTCTTTGGTTACTCGCAAAACAATGTAGTAAGCTCATTTCCCAAACCAGGAAATTCGTTTTTTCGATGATCCGCCCCCAGAGCAAGAAGAAGACCGTGGCCACGACCTCCAAACAGAGGGCCCATCCGCACGACAACAACAAATGGATAAGGTCGTGGAGGAGTACGGGGACATCTTCACCTCACCCACAGGGGTTCCTCTCGCACCGCCAAGTCAAGCACCCGATTGATCCGACCCCGTGTGCGCCACTACCCAATGGACCGATCTATCGACGCCTCCGTTTCCGGAAAATGATGAAATCAAGAGGCGTATTCGTGAGTCGTTGCAGTAAAGGCCACATCGTACCAAGTTCATCGCCCGTGGGAGCTCGATCGTGTTGGTACGTAAGAAGGATGGGACGTGGAGACTCGTATTGACTATCGGCGCCGAACAAGATCACCGTCCGAATAGGTACCCAATCCCACGGATTGATGACCTTCTCGGACCAACTCCAAGGTGCAAAATATTTCCAGTAAGATCGACCCGAAGTCCGGGTATCACCAGGTACCAATTGAACCCTCTCGATGTGTGGAAGACCGCCTTCAAAGCTAAGGAAGGCCTTTTTGAATGGCTGGTCATGCCTTTCGGGTCGACGAATGCTCCCGCAACCTTCATGAGGATGATGGACGACATCTTGCGGCCATTCACCAACTCATTCGTAGTGGTGTACTTGGATGACATTCTCGATCTTCAAGCAAGACTTGGGAAGAGCACCTTCATCACATCCGACAAGTCCTCCAAACACTCGCGGCAACACAAGTTGTGTGCCAATTTGGAGAAGTGCATGTTTTGGCATGACCCAGTGTTCAATATCCTGGGATACATTATTGATGAAAGGGGGGGGGGTGCATGTGGATCCGACCCAAGATCCAAGTCATTCGGGATTGGCCAGCCCCCGACTACTATAACAGAGCTTCGCAGCCTTTTCTCGGGTCTTGCTAATTTCTACCGTAGATTCGTGCTAGGATTCTCTCATATCACTTGGCCCTTGAGTCAAGTCACCAAAGGAGGAGTGAGAGAAAAATTCTTTGGTCGGAACCTCAACAGTAAGGCGTTCAAAGAATTGAAAAATTGCCTCTCGTTCGCCCCTCAAAGGCTCACCTTACCGTACTTGCAGTAGATCATTTGAGATCGAGACAGATGCCTCCGACTATGCTATTGGGGCAGCTTCTTACTCAACAGGGACATCCAAGGCATATCACAAGCTGAGACATTGTCCGAGACAGGGCTCACAAGTATCCCACCTATGACAAAGAAATGTATTCCATTGTGCAAGCCCTCGTCGACAATGGAAGCATTACATTTTGGGGAAGGAAACAATCATCCACACGTACCACCGGCCCCCGCAGCTCATACGGACACAAGGGAAGTTGCGTAATGATCGCCATCGAAGTGGTCCACATATCCGCAATCGGCTTTCATTTGAACATCAAGTACAAGAAGGGTAGCACCAATAATGTTGCAGATCGCCTCGCCCGACCACCGATCGTGGCGCTCACCACCGTGCTCAACTCTTGTGGGCACGAGACTTCGATTGGCCGCTTCTCTATGAGAGTGACCCGAGACTCGGCCACACTTACAAGGCACTCTTGGGGGGCACGCAAGTTCCAAATTTTCACCTCCAAGATGCACTTTTATGTCACTCCGGGACACCTTTGTGTTCCTTCAAGCGAGCGTGCCAAGATGATATGGGAAGCACACCACGGGCCGAGTCGCCGGGCATTTCTGGGGTCGAGAAAACGGTAGAAATACTACGTAAGTATTTCTATTGGCCGAACCTTCGAAAGGATGTCGAGAAGCACATCGTATCCTCGTGACCGCTTGTGCCATTGCTAAACCGACCATCAAGAAGCAAGGCCTATATACTCCACTACCTACCCCTAGTCGACCGTGGGAATCCATCTCCATGGATTACATGTCGGGCCCCGCCTTCTACTAAGAATGGAAATGACCGTGTTTTCGTGGTCGTTGACGATTCTCGAAGATGGCCATCATGGCGGCACCGTAAGAAGAATATCACAGCAGAAGCCACCGCTAAACTCTTCTTTGAACGAGTGTGGGTGCACTTTGGGATCCCACAGTCTATCATATCGCATCGAGATAGCGAGTTCCTCAAAGACATTTTGGTCCAACTTTCCGGTCAATGTTGGACACAAAGCTCACCAAGTCCACGACTTTCCATCCCCAAACAGATGGCCGGACAGTAGGTCGTCAACTGAATGATTGTACACATTCCGCGCATGTACAACTCAAAGCATCCACGCACATGGGACGAGAGCCTCCCCCTATGTACAACACAGCTTATAACCGGGCTCTCCACAGCTCAATTGGCCATAGCCCCTTTCAGTGGGCTTGGGATTCCAACCACTATGTCCCATTGACATAGCCATGCCGTTTGCGTGCACTGTCGTGCCGATTCAGCTCATGTCCGACTCGAAGTTGACAAAGCAAGTAGCTTCATCGAGTGCATTCAACACATCCGCCGACAGAGTTCATGATATATTGGACAGCATCCAATGCGAAGTACAAGCGACGCCATGATCAACACCGGGTGCCACACCACTTCCGGGTGGGCGACAAAGTATGGCTACATTTGCGAAGGAGCGCCTCACCGGACCTCACCGCAAGCTTCGCCCCGCTCCGACACGGCCGTACACCATCACCAAGGCTGTAGGTAACAATGCCTTCGAGCTTAGTATTCCACCATTCCTTGGTCCGCACCCGCCTTCAATGTGGATCGCCTTCGTCCTTACTTTCCACCTCTACCGGACACCTCTGACATTGCGTAACAACTCACACCAACCGTAGTTAAACCCTGCATCGCATGGAACAAAGCCACCACGCGATTGTATCATGGACATGCAAATCAAGAACACTCGTCAATCAGCGAGATCCAATCGTATCGGGTTGTCAAAGCCGGCCAACTCCCCGCACCAAGGAAAGTGGTTCACCAGTGGACCAAGTTCAGCAGAATTTCCTCATCTCATGGAGGAACTTAACGCAATGGGGACCATTGCTTCCTAAGGGGGGAGGAATGATCCAGTGGATATTGGTGGCCACCCGCCTATTCCACTTGGGCCCCCACCATTGTCTCTTTCAGCTTTTTCCGTTTTGGCATAACTTACTATTTTTTAGCAGCTTTTTCGGGTCCTAAACTTCCCTGAGCCGTTTTGAGGCCCTAAACGACGTTTTTTGGGTATGAAAGCGCTAGCGAATTTTCTGATAAAATTTGTCCCGACACCGTAGTTCCCTCGAATAGAGCTTTCTAATGATGTATCATATGCGTCAAACGGAGATAGTATGCCAAAGTTACGTCCCCGGGAAGTTGAAACACCAATTTACCCAAACTGGGGCCCATAGTTTTGGCGCTTCATCTCCTAGGGTTAGGTTTTTTTGGGATTGTTTAGGGTTCTCAATAATAAATGAGCCCTCGCCTCGCCAAAAAACGTTCGATGCAACCACATCTCTTCTCAGAGATAGCTACCAGTACCCTAGCTAGTTTTATTTCCATTGTCTATAAGCAAATTTCAGTTCTTTGATATTAATGAAATGAAGTGTTATTTCCACTGCATCTCTGTATTTATGGTTAGGTGTTTATTCTGTTGCGTTCCTGCATAAATCCGGATCAGTTCTCCTATCATTTTATGTGTAAACCCTCTCTTAGACTGCGCAGTCCCTTGAGCAGCTGCTCCGGCATTTTGCAGTCTTGGGGTTTTGGCACTTTTTAGCAATTCTAGGTGTGGGAGATCTGTTTAACCCACCTAGTTTGCCTTGTTTCAGCTCATTTCTTGGATTTAGGTTTATTATTGATTAATATATGGGATCCAAGAGTCCATTTCACTGTTTTATTGCATATGTTGCTGGAAATGTGTTTTTGATGCATGTTTTATGAGAAATCCTGAAAAAGGGATATTACAAATAGTTTCTCTTTTTGCAACACATCAAAAAACATTTTAACATGCTTTACGTGTTCTTCCAAAATTGAACTGAAAATCAGAATATCATTCAGATATATTATGACAAACTTATTAATAAAAAACATCATTCATCACTCTCATAAAAGTTGTTGGAGCATTGCATAACCCAAACAACATAACCAACCATTCAAAAAGTCCTTGTCTAGTCTTAAATGCAATTTTCCATATATCATTCTCTACAATATGAATCTGATGATACCACTTCTTAAATTCAGTTTTGTAAAGTAAACAAAATTATTTAACTGATCAAGAAAATCATCGATTCTAGGAAGAGGATACCTATTCTTAATGGTAATTTTATTTAAACCTCTAAAATCAACACCCATTCTCCAAGTTTCATCTTTCTTTAGGACTAAGATGATCGGTCATCCACATGGAGAAGAACTAGGTCAAATAAAGCCTTTCTCAAAAAATTCCTGATTTTTTTTCTTAATCTCTTCATTTTCTATGACCGACATACGAAACATGCTAATGTTTAGGAGAGTTGCATCTTATTGAAGTTGAATCTCATGTTGTATTTCTTGTTTTGGAGGTAAATATTTTGGTTCTTTAAACAATTCTTTATAAGAATATACTATTTCAACCAACTTTTCCTTAAACTAAGAATCACACCCTTGAAAAGCATCCTACTTATCTTTAGGTTTTTAGTTAACAATCACGAGAATATACTTTTTACTTGAGATTATTAACCTTTTCATCTGACTGACACTGATTAAATCCAAGTTTTTCTTGATTTTGTGTGCCCTAACAACATATTCAGTTCCATCTTTACATATATGATACTAATTCTCCTTTATATGAAATATGGCATCTCTATCACAAATATATGGACTACCCAACACAGCTCCACATGTATCCAAAGGAACCACTTCTAATTCAACTTCATAAAAAAAATCAGTTGTAATTGCAAACCTTATTCAACATTGTTTTGTGACTTGCATCAGAGTATTTTCTTTCAACCATCCTAAAGGGTATGGTTTTGGATGATTTTTAGTTTCCAAACCCAATTTCCTTACTAGTTCCTCAGATATTAAGTTTTCTTGTGATCCGCTATCGAATAATGTGTCTAACTTAGTGTGCTTGGATATTATCCTTATGTGAAACCATTCATTTCTCTTCTTTTCTTCAATCACATTATTTGATTTTGAAGAAGATGCAGAAAAAGTAGAACTAGAACTAGCTTCAGAAGGAATGCATGTTAGACCCATAGCGGTAATCTTCTTTGCATCACCAGAGTCAGATCCCAAATTTTGTTGGACTACATAATTAGCTTTCATTTCACCCTTCTTCTCAAGGAACTTCATGGGTTTAAGTTCATGATGAAGCTTCCAACATTTGGAGTCATCATGTCCAATCCTCTGAAAATTAGTACAAGTAGGCCTTTCTCCTTCCTTCTTGGCTATTGCCGACTTCTTCCCTTTCAACTTATTCTTTCCCTTGCCTTCTTTGGAATATTTTTTCTCTGAATTCTTGAATGGATTATTTGAAATTTTTTAATGAAATGGTCTACCACCTGATTCAATATGAAGGGCTTGTACACACACTTCATAAAAGTCGGTTGGATTAAACATAGGCAATGTATGTCGCAAATAAGAATGCAAACTTCCAATATACTTTAACAAAGTTTCCCATGTGTCTAATGGAATATTAAATGCTAATGAATTTTTCCTGAATTCCTGTGTAAACTCTAGCACACTTTGTCTTGTACCTTGCCTTAAATGTTTCCAATCCATTACAACATGTTGCATATATCCTAAAGGATATAAATTCTTTCTAATAAATTTAACAAACTTAGACGATGAAGAGATCATTTTACCTTTTGTTGCAAATCTGATTGAGTTTTACTTTCCCACCCAATCAAAGTTCCTCCTCCAATTCTAAGTGTAGCTAACTGAATTTTTGTAGATTCAACAACAAAATTTTGAATTCTACAATACACCTCAAATTTCTTTATCGAGTTATCTAACTTTTCAAGATTCATTTCAGCATCATATATTGGCAACTCAAACTTAACATCAAGCTTCAAAAAAGGATATTTCTTTGGTTTATTTTTCGAGTTTGAATCTGAACTTGAATTATAAAAGAATAAAGAAGAATAAGGCAAAGATGGAGGAGAAATAGGTTCATTACCATCTGCTTTTGCCTTGCCCTTTTTCTCTTTTGTGCCTTTACAAGATGAAGCTGCATCTTTAGTATTCTTGTCTTCATAGATTTCTGCAATCATCCTTTGCATATTAAGGAACATTTGTTGAAATTTCTCCTCTCCAAAAAACTTTGTTTTAGGAATTTCTCCTTCATTTGACTCTCCCATCTCTAACTTTTGAGAGACTTTCCTCTTTCCAATCTCTGGATTTATCTTCTCAAGTTTCCCTTGTCCACGTCACAACTTGGATCTAGTCAACATTCACATTGGCAAATATCCTTCTTATACATGATTGTTAAATTTAGATAACCATGGTATATTCTATGCTTAATGCAGTTTTAGTTCAATCTTTCTTATAGACCCGATACAATTTAGAAATCACATAAAAATGAAATTAAAATGTTGATAGAACATAATAATAGATCAACAGAAGACAAGCTAATCATATAAATCAGAATTTACAATTCTTCTTGTCTAGCAAAGATAGAGAGTAATGTTTGTTAGGGCAGTCAACGGGATGCACCCGCCAGCAAAGTATTCTCCAAAATCAGATCAGCGAATGCTCCAAGTGTCACACACACCCCTCAAAGACAGCTCCAAAAAATTCAACGTTGGTCAATGCTGCGGTCAAGGGTTGCGGTCAAAGGTCAATATTTTTCCTCAATCTTTGTGCCCTCTAATGCGGCCTCAAGAGATCATATTTTATGCACAATATTGAGGTCAAAACTCCAAGATTTGACCCATGTGCAACGCTGGTCAACACACCAGCAAAGAGCCCTAAATCAGTGTGCACTCCTTCAACTTCAAATCCACACCTGTGAGAGAGAGAGGCCTCCAAAGGCTGATCGATCCAATCAAATCACAAGGGGAAATGTGTGATGAGTTGATGATAAAATGAGCTTCAAGTCACTCCAATTTATATCCATCAGTGAGGGTGTGCAACACATATATTGGGCTTGCAAGCCTACATTACAAATCTGGGCGACCTTGCACATGAGTGGAAAATAAAATCAAAATATATGTTTTTCTCATCCAAACAAGATGATCTTTAGATCAATCTTGCACCTCTCCGAAAGAGGAATCCAAAAAAATATAATCATTATCATATGAGCAGTGAAACATGGATTTTGGACCTAGTTGCCCAAAATTAACAATTATCAACCTCGTTCTGAAACCAAAATATGATCTAAAAGCAAAAAAATTGACTATTTTCTCAATTTCTTTAAAATATTAACAAAGGCTATTTTTTAAGTGAATTAACATCGAAAATTGATTTTCATGTTCCTTTAAATTAAATACTTGAAAGTTGAAATCAACCATGAATAGCAGAAATAAGAATCAAACACAACAAATTTGATGACGGAGTTCGTCCCTCCTGCACTACATCTTTGGGTCTACTTCCAATGGGCGTTCGTTGTATTAAAAATGCTCATAAGGTCTTTTTACATCAAATTCACCATTCTAGAATGTACTCACGGGAATCAAATGCTACTTTCAACTGATAGCTCTCAGCCTCAGCTTCCAAATGCAACTTACAGATCTAAAAAAGTTCCAATATTGGCCAAGTTATGCCCCAAAATGCATATTACAGGCACTGTCAAAACAATATTCAAAACTTCACTTTACAACTCCTCTGGCCTTGGAGCATTGGAAAAACCTTTTATAATATGCACAGGTAGTCCCATGGTCAAACTCGCAAGCCTCCCGAGATTTTCTTTGGCAACTTTAGTAATTCGGCACAACCATATATATGGTATAACAAATATAGTTTTAACATAGTAAACAAAGCCTAGAGGTGATAAAACAGAATCTCCATACGCCATATCTGACATATGGTTAATAAACATAGTCTTAACGTAGTCAGCAGTGACAAAATGTTTCAACCTATGGCATAAGTTTCAACAGTGATATATCATGTAGTTATAACATTAGGTTGACGATAATATATATGTTTGTAGTGCTAAGTTTTTTGTCGGAGGATAACAGTGTTAACTTATTGCTAAAACAGTCTAAGGGTTGAGCAAGGCTAACAGATATGGTGGGCTCCGCCAACCCTTCCCCACCATGTCATTTTAAAAAACTTCAAATATAACCATGAACCCAAGGGTTAATAAAGCAATGTCATGGTGTATTGGTAAAATTTTGTGGTGTCGGCCTGGTGGTCACAGGTTCGGCCCACACCTTGGAATTTTGACCTCTGAATTTGACCTGCTCCCCTGCTGCCACTTGTCCTACTCTAATACTTCCACGTGACATGTTCTGAGACTACCACTTGGCCTCCTCTGACCCATTTTTTGCATGTTTGGGAAAAAATTCATAACGCATTTTATCCCCCATATAGTAGCCATTTGGAAAACCGAATATACCAACTGAATCAGCACGAGAAGCTCTTCGACTTGGTGATGGTTTCATGGGCGTCCGAGACTATTGAATATTTTAGCATTTTGAGGATCCTCCTAGATCATTTCTTTAGTTGGACTATCATAATCAAGGTATTGGATGAGGAATTCAAATGTAATAGGTCCATGTATTCCTGGTCCATTTACTTCTTCATCCTCCATTTTTTCCCCTTTTGTAGTTTTAGGATTTTGAAATTTATTGGACCCTGAAGAAATTTCGTTCCTCGTCCAATGTAGTTTCTTCCCTCCTTGGTGTTTCTCCTTTTGGAGGCTTCCCTACTATACTGCTTTGAGTAAACACTGCCTTTAAAGGATTCCCCTTTTCGTTTGTTAGGATGTTAGTAGGTGTGGCTCCTACTCTGCCACGTGTTGGAGTTTTAACAAACTTTATCTTTTTCTTACCTATGGTGTTCTAAATAGCATGCTCTAAATGGAGAACATTCAAGATATAGCTTACTAAAAGGGATAAACCAATAATCTCCCTTTGGTCACTACTACTCCTAGTGTCATTCCTATTTGACATAAGGTAGGAATATTAATACTTCTAAGTGCCTCCCTAGAAATGATGCCAAAAATGATGGTGTGAATACGTGTTTTCTAATTAGAGTGGCGTTAAGAATTAACTTAATCATTTAATTTACCAACCCATTATCTACTTGACTTGTGAGGCTCTCGATATTCACAAGCATAATATTTCCTACCAATCCTATGTGCAAAGACTTATAAAAAATAAGAGGAAGTATATCCATGATGTGAAACCTAAGTTCTATAAAAGCTTAAGTTCTCTACCTTGGTCCAGTCACATGGTGCCTTCTATATCAAAAACCCAATCGAAAACTAAACCCCAAGACATTGTTCCAATTGTTAGTAGGAAAATATACAGGGTTACAATTTCCTAGCAACCATTGCTAATTTCACAACACTATTGTTGGTTTTGCATCAACTATTGTTGGTTCTGTTGCAATTGGATCATCACCCTTGACACTCAAAAATTAAAACTTTTCCCTTAGGAAAAGTGGTTAATTCAATCAAATTAATTGAGGGAGGTTAACTTTGCTCTAGATATTTCCAAAAAAAGTTAATTGACAGAGTCAAGATTATCATAGTCATTGATTGAGATGTGATCATTATCATTGGTTGCTCAATAGAAGATTATAAGAGCGGGTTTGATGGGATTTGGAGAATATATTGAGTGAGAACAGGAAATTCGACTTACCTAGTTATAGTGATTCAGCAAGAGCATAGTTTAAGCTAGGGAGACACCAAGCAACAAGCTTTCAACAGATATTTGGGATCAGGATTGTAAAGGAGTTTTCCTCGTTATTTAAAACATTTGCGAGACAGGAAGAGGAGGTTGAAATCGTCTGCAGAAGGAGGTTAAAATAACAATGTGAGTTATCCAGTTTATCCAATGTGAGTAGCAGGAGAGACCACATTTCAGTTTCCAGTTTCCACAACTATTTCCGATAGGAAAAGTGAGTGGGTCTAATAGTTTTTGGAGGCATTTTCACTTGTAGGGAGGTTTTCCCAGAGGTTGTATGAATTTACCAAAGCCACCAGTGTGCATTTTTAGGCAAGGGTGTGAATAGCCTAAGGAAGTATGATTTGGCTGGAGGAGGCCAGATCGAGTTGCAGAGCGAGACCTTGTGTCTTTAGTATACTTTTCCAGGGGAGATCAATATTAGTCAAAGATTTTCGAGTGAAAGGAAAGAAGTTGTAAATTTATAAAATTCCTGGATAATAATAAAACCCTTATCTACTGCAATGGTTTTCCCTTCAAGGTTTTCCAGGGTATATTGTCCAAAAACATTGGTGTCAAAATTATTGTGTGTGTGTGCATTATTTTCTAAGTTCCAACATTTTATTTTCCACAACGTTTTTTTATTTGTGAATATTGTAGTTGTGAGTTACTCGCTATTTGTTGTAAATAAATTTATAGAAGACAAACAAACTGCATAAATTAGGAGAATAATATGATTCCAGTAGTTGCAATTGTGGAAATTTCACATGGTATCAGAGCCAAGTTAGATCAAATAAGATCGAAAGCAAGATTGGTGCAGCTCAAAGGGAGATGTGAAGTAGTGAAGAGTAGATATGTGCAGGCAAACTAGGCAGTGAAAATTGTCAGTGTTTCCAGAGTGATTTTCTAGATGGGGAGATGAGGCAAACTTCTCTAGTATTCTCAGAGTTAGATAAGTTCAAATTCATTTTATAGATAAAGGGTCGAATCAAGTAGTACGAATAGCCAATTTTCCTAGTTCACGGATCTAGAGAAGTAATTGTATTTCCAGTTGCTGGAGTAATTTATCGAAGGAGGTGCAAGTAGCTTCAGAAGACAGAGGGAGGAAATATATTCACCGGAACAAATTTCTGAAAGCATTTCTTAGTTCCAAGTGTGAGTTGCAGGATCTAGTGAGAGTTGCATCACCAATGTGAATAGCAGGCAACAGGGTAGGAGTTTGATAAATAAGGCCAAGTTGGTTTTTGCAGAGGAATACCTTGTGTCTTAAATATATTTTTCCAATGGAAATCAATATTAGCCAACCATTTTCCATTGAAAGGCAAGCAATTGTAAATTTTTCAAATTTTTAGATAATAATAAAACCCTCATCTGTTTCATTGGTTTTCCCTTTGGGGTTTCTACAGGGACTATTTTCCAAAACCATTAGTGTCAAAATTTGTGTGTGTGTGTGTGTGTGCATTATTTTCTCAATTCTAGAATTGTATTTTCTGCATCGTTTTTTTTATTTGTGATGATTGCGGTTGTGATTTATTCGTTATGTGCCATAAATAAATTTATAGCAGACAAATAAACTACATAAGTTAGGAGAATAATATCTAGTAGCTACAATCATTGAAATTTCACATGGTACCAGAGAAAGTCAAATTAAAGAATCTCTAGAGAGAGATTGGTATAGTTCAGAGGGAGATATTAAGCACTGAAGAGTAGATTTCTGTAGGCTAGCCAAGCAGTGCAAATTGTAGAGGGAGCAGCTCAATTTCCAGTCCAGGGAGGTGATCCAAAGGAAGTGCTATTCTAAGTAAGCAGCAGTAGCCAATGACGTTTCCATAAAGGGTTTCCAAAGGAAATTCAAATTTCACAGAGAAAATCTACCGCAGAGGGTTTGCATCATAAGGTTATTTGCAGTAGAAAATTAGAGTAAAGGAAGATAAAGCACATGAGAGTTTCAACCTAGTTTATTTAATTTCTCTGGTGTATTTTAGATTCACATATTTTCCAGATATAGTCACAGAAAGATTCAAAGATAAGGATGATCTGGATTTGTCTTATAGATTGGAAGATGGAATCCCTCAAATAGTTCTCCTCTCTAGCTCGACTTCACAGGGAGTCTGGTACATAGCCAGTGGAGCATCAGCTCACATGACAGGAGTTAGAGACTTCTTATCCAACTATAGGGAAGCCTGATATTTCTATTAAAAGAGGCTGAAAGCAAAATAATATCCACTAGCTGCAATAGTAGCAATTTTAGAAGCCTAAGAAAAATACAATAAACTTTAACACATTGCAGAAAAATGAAATTAACACACATGCACACTTTACATGAAGTAACTTGGTCAATCCTAGTTTAATTTTCTCTTGAATTAAAATACACAACTTGCAAGAAATAACTTTTAGAAATTAAACACATAACTTATAGGAAATAAACATAATGCGGGACCTTACCTCGAGCGGACCCAACTTGGGGTTTGGCCTACGCATAAGAACTCACAAATTCACCAACGCAACTTCAGTAAATAAACCAACGCATCTGCGAGCATGATTTATATTAAGAGTGATCGAAACTCAGACACAGACACAAAAAAATACAAATATAACCATAAATACAGAGATGCATCAAATATAACACTTAATTTCATTAATATCAAAAAACTGAAATATGCTTACAGACAGAATGGAAATAAACTAGCTCAGGTGATGGTAGCTTATCTCTGAGAAGAGATGTGGTAGCTACATGCCTCTGAATTGTGTTACAATGAGGCTCAAAGGCCTATTTATTATTGAGAAACAATGGAAAACCCTAAATATCCAAATACATAACCCTAGGAGATGAATCACCAAATTTGTGGGCCTCGTTGGGGTAAATTGGTACATCAACTTCCCGGGGTCGTAACTTTGGCATACGATCTTTGTTTGATGTGCGCAATACCTCACTAGAAATATATATCCGAGGACTACAATTTTTTACTACAAACACAAGTAATGATTTCCCGTTTTCCAAAAAAACTTCGTTTAGGGCCTCAAACTGGCTCTGTAAGTTCAGGACCCAAAAAACTGCCAAAAATAGTAAATTGTGCTACAATTAAGGAAACTGAAAAACTGAAAGAAATAATGGTGGGGGTCCAAGTGGCATAGGTGGGTGGCCACCAATATCCATCTAGATCAAAGAGTAATCAAAATTACATTATAGTTCACACATTGTGTATATGTTTGCACTTAAGAGTACATATATTTATATGATGGAGGGGAATCTACGTCCCAACAGACTATCTGAAATTAGAGGTCTCTTTAACTAAAAAAGTTTACCACATGATACATCAATTGTCTAAATAAAGAGTAAACATAACAAGCAAATCATGTCAGCAATAATTCATTTTCCCTCAGTGTTGTAACAATTTTTACACGTCAAGGCATCTCGGACAATCTTTAATCATTAATGCATTAACTTTTTAGACACAAAATGCCCTTCTTGGACTTGGATGAAACTTGTTGAATAGACCGACTTGTGATTGGTCCCGTGCACAATGTCCATGGAATTATATGCAAGAGACTACACCTATGTGACCATATTCCTTGTAGATGTCCAAATATATGTTGTTTCTTCTTTATTGTGTGTGGTTAAATCTGTAGGTGTCATTTGTTTCCTTCTTATGATTGCCCCATGCCTAAAACCACATAATACTAGATGCGCTCCTTTGAAAGCTTAATCCTAGCACCTCTTTAGTTATTTTGTGTGTGTGTGTGTGTGTGTGTCAAACTACTCTTTTAACACCCTCCAATTCTAATCTATAAACACGATAAGAAACCTAGTAAACACATATTTCATATCTTAATCTACCTATGGTGTATGTACAAGGTTTAATAATAAATTTGAGGGGAAAAGATGTGTATAAGTAAAAAACATAGTAGGTAATTTCACAGCAGACAACTCAAATTTGTAGCTTGTCAATGGGTGAATACTTTTGTGTTTTCATAAGTTTTATAGATATATCATTGCCTTGTTAAAGCCTTTTTTAGTCCTCATATAGGTTGAGAAATTTTCTCTATGGAAGTTTTTTGCCTTAGAAAAATTAAGATAATGAGTTTGGAATTTTTCAGGATTTGAGGTCTTAGCCTCGGCCCCTGATCACATGGCTCAATGAGAGCCAGGACCGTGGACTAGAAGAAAGGGCTTAAATTTAGAAGGAGTGCTAGTGGGATTTGTTAAGTATCAAAGATTCGAGCACACAATTTTGTTGATGGTGTGTAATTTGGGATATGTCAAGTGAAACTGATGGTGATCAAGAATTTATTAATGGATAGAAGTGGGCAATAGGACATATCAAGATCTAGATATATAGAAATATAGAAAACTTTATAAGTGGCCTTCTCTAGAAACTCAGATGTTGGATGGTAGAACCCTTGCACAACAGAACTTGGAGGTGGAAAAGTAGGAGAGTCTAGAATCTATCAAGAAATGGAGACTGAAATCAAATTCTGTTAAATTTCGGTGACAGACTATTGGATTATGTTGAGATATGGATGTCTAGGCATCCAAAGAAAATTTGTAAAGGGACTTTAAGAAAAAACTAGATGCCAAATTGTTTGGTTGGTGGAACCACAAGCAATGGAACATTATGGAGAGGAACCTCGATGACAAGGTTGCAGGAGATTTGGAAATGTGGAAAAGTCGCATGGCTAACCTTTTGGAAAAACTCAGATGTAAATGCAAGCATAGTATGTTAAGTGGAAGGATATGTGGAGTCCTCGTGAACATTCTTGGATCATCCAGATAGGCATTATAGGAAATTTCAGCCTAAAAGTGGTCTCCTAAGGAAAAATAACAAAATAATAGTTAAAATAATAAAATAAGGGTTATGAATTTGGGAGAGAAAAGAATAAAAAAAAATGTATTTATGACTTATCTCCTTATAGGTTTACTCAAATTTCAAGTGTAGACACTCGTTGGATGCAAAATAAAATTCCACATCCAATGAGTACCCATTATGCATACTTTTGAGATGACCCACGTTAATAAAAATTGAAAATACATTAAAAGGCATGTTGAACACGTTGTTTTAATGTATCTTTAGTTTTTATCAATTTGGGTCCTCTCAAAAGTATGCATAATGGGTACTCGTTGGATGTATAATTTAATTTTGCATCCAAAGAGTGTCTACACTTGAAATTTGAGTAATCCTATTAGGAGATAAGCCAAAAATAATATATATATATATATATACAAATTGTTTGTTTTTCTTTCCCTCCAAAATATTTACGTGTACCTCTTTTTAAATTTAAAGTATTTTGATTGGTTTACATATTATGACATGGAAATTACGTGAAATTTTGATGGTCACTTTTAGGTTGAAATTTTCTCTAATGTGAATGCTAACATGGCATGTAGAATAGTTTTGGATGATGTAGCATGCTGATGTATTTTTGATGTGGCATGCCACCATGGTAGGTGATAACATGGATCAAAGGCACAATGTAATTTAGGTGGAGACCCAGGTGTAAACCTACTCGTTGTGACAGGGATTAGTGGATGCTCTTATCAACAGAAATCTAGAAATATGGCTTTTTAGTTAAATAGAATTATTATGTTTTCCCAAATTCAGATGGGACCATTGACTAAGTGGAAATTTGGAAGAAGAAGAATAGTTGTAGCAATAAAAAGGAAATTCTCAAATCCAAATGGATCTAGAAGATCAAAGATCAAGAAAATAATTATAGAGGGATTAATGGAAAATCTTGGATCTAGATGTGAGAAACAACTAACGTGTATCCATGAGGACGTGGCCCTATGGGCAATGACATGTGGGAAGGGACTGCCACATATCAACCAAACGTGTAGTTGATGTGGCATTGTATGATGGGACACATGGGAAAACGAATTCCATGTGTTTTCCATGTGGCACTAGTATGGATGTTGATTTGGTGCTTTGAAAGTAAAATATTCAATTGGGAATAAATTCAAGTCCATAACTTGAATTTGGAAGAAATTTCTATCCTTGGAAAGAGATCAATGAGCAGAAGACAATGGTAGTCTCAGAAATGAGTTTTAAGATGGTTGAAGGAAGATGATTTTTGATATCCTCGCCTCCTTAAGATGACTTAAGGTGGATGGATATGGTATTAGACAATAAGCACAATGACACATAACTGATACAAGTGTGAATGTTAAGCTTGAGTCAAGGATCTCAAAGCCAAGGGATTGAAGGGCACCACTGCTGAAATCCTTCACACTAGAACAATAGAAAATAAAGACTTGAAAATATTCAAGAACATAACCAAGAGGTGAGGCAAATGAAAATTTACAAACAAATCACTTACACAAATGCCTAACTGAATAGTTAGGTCATGTAAAATGATCACCATCCATCTTAAGAAATAACATGAGACCAAGCCAACTTTGTGATAGGCAATTTACTTTAAGTGAAATGATGGTTTTATGGTATCTTGAATCCCCCAGGGAACGATTTAAAGAAAAAAACATCAATCTTATTTAACAACATAGCGAATAGGGTTTGTCATAATCCTTGTCATGATTAAGGATTATATTCTAATCTTAAGAAACACAACTCTTTACTTCAAACCCGCCTTTCTCAACAACATTTAACACCAACATGGGATTAAAAACGCAAATACACTTTCATCATCCCTAAACCATGCTCGCTCATATTTGATCTTTAAATTTTGTTGTTCTTTTCTGGACCATTTCATCCACCTTGATGTTAAATTGACACTTAAACTAGAAAAAAATGGTAACTCTTAGAATGATAAACTCAAACCTAGAAAAGAGAAGAGAGAATTTATCCACATATCATAATTTGTATGATTATAAATGGATATTCGAAAGAAAACATTCATTTAGATACCTTATCCCTAATATATGCAATCATTACTTCAACTTCGATGCTAATGGTTTGACTTATCCCAAACATACATAAAAGCCTATCATTGCTTACAAATCAATAATGATCATCCCACACCTAGCATCCCTCAATATTTGAATTATTATCCTTCACACAATCTATAGAACTTTTTTCAATCATTACGACCACAATCTTCCATGTCCACCTATATTCATTGGTCCTAAGGTTTAATAATAGTGTAAACTTAGGAATGAAAACAAAAGTCGGATTCACCTTTGCCCTGTCAAATTACTGATTCTTACTCTCAACGTTGCTTCAAAAAATGAATACGCGTTACAATTTTGACAGGGAATGTGAATTTTAGGATTAAACTATATTTTATTTCATAAATAAATATACATAGTTTTGTAATTTTAATATTATAATGCACATAAATTCTTTAGTCATAGGCACATTTGAATTTAGGTGTAAGTTATAAAATTCTAATATTTTAACATGTTAATTTTATTCAGTATCGTAATTTAATTATTTTTCATATTATAATTCAATTATATTTAAAAAAATTGTTGCATTCTGAAAAGTATAAAAATCATCTACATAAATTTATATGTAATTTCTTTTTAAACAATTAAATAACACATTATTTTTTATTAAAACTTTTCATTATCAAAATTTATTAAAAAATATTTGAAATAAGTTAAATAAAACATATTATTCCTTCTTATCCAATATTAAATTTCTCTTAAATAAATTTATAAAATTAAAATGTATTCTATCAAATAAAATGATATATATTTTTTAATTATAAATTTAAAATTAAATTATTATAATTATAATTATAATATATATAATATGTAAAATTGAAATATTAGAAATTTCTAATTAATTAATTATTCATTTTAACAATATTGTCCATACATGTGCAGGTTGAGCTCAGGCTTGAGCAAAGCAGAGGATAGAATATATAGATACAGGTTGAGCTCAGGCTTGAAAAAAGCATATTGTATTAATCGAAATTCTTTTATTAATGTAATATAGATAGTAAGTGGTTTTGAGTAGTTGTTTTCCCCTAGATAAATCTATATGTATCTGTGTTGAATCTTTATGCATGTTAATGATTTGTGTTCTCGATCATGAATTTTCCCGAGGATTAGTAGAGTAGCTTCTAATCTTGTGATTTAGTAAATTTCAAGAGCAGTTTAGAAACTACACATTAATTTCTACAAAGAGGATGAAGATGAGGAAGTATGAGGAAGTATCATGTCTTGCAACAGTTTTAGGATGTGTTTACTGTAGAGATACCAGAGTTGTCACCTCATGGGGAAGTGGAATTTTCTATAGAGTTGGTACAAGGAACAACACCAACATCTAAGGCACCTTACAGGATGAGCACTTCGGAGATGGTGGAATTGAAGTTACAACTTAAAGAAATGCTTGATAAGGGATGCATAAGGCCAAGTGTGTCAACATGGGGTGCACCAGTATTGTTTGTATGGAAGAAGGATGGTACTCTCAGATTGTACATTGATTACAGGTAGTGGAACAAGGTGTCTATCAAGAACATGTATCGTTTACCACAGATTGATGATTTGTTTGATCAGCTTAAGGGATTTTTTTTTTTTTTTCGAAGATTGATATGAGATAGGGATATCATTATGTGTGCATAAAAGATTTGTGGTGTTTTTGAAGATTGATATGAGATAAGGATATCATCAAGTGCACATCAAAGAAGAAGAAATATAAAAAATTTGCATTCCGTACAAGATATGGGCTCTATGAGTTTATGGTGGTTTCTTTTGGTCTTACCAATGCTCCAGCCACCTGTGTTTGATGAACAATGTATTGTGCCCTTATCTGGATAAATTTTTGATAGTCTTTGTGGATGACATATTGGTGTATTCAAAGAATGAGGAGGAGCATGCAAAGCACCTGAAAACAATAATGAGATTATTGAGAGAACATCAGTTGCATACTAAGATCAGCAAGTGTGGTTTCTTTCAGACTCATATTTATTACTTGGGACATGTTTTTTCCAAGGAAGGGATAATAGTGGACCTGAAAAATATTAAGGATATCATGGCGTGGCCAACTCCGAGGAATGTGGATGAGGTCAGATCATTCATGGGACTAGAAATTTATTACAGGTAGTGAATTAGGAGCTTCTCAAAGATTGGGTATCCTAGTACATATTTGTAGATGAAAGGGAAGAAGTTTGAATGGATTAAGGAATGTGCAGCTAATTTTGAGTAGTTGAATCGGTTGCTTTCCAATGCTCTGGTTTTGAATTTTGTAGATCATGATAAGGAGTTTGTTGTTTGTATAGATGCTTGCAAGGAAGGACTTGGTAGGGTCCTGATGCAGGAAGGGAAAGTGGTTTTTTATGAGTCAAGGAAGTTGAATGAGCACAAGGAGAGTTATGTGACTCATGATCTTGTGTTGGAAACTATCATCCATGCATTGAAGATGTGGAGGCATTATCTCCTTGGCAGGAGGTTTGTTCCGATTAGTGATCATAGTGGACTGAGGTACTTGTTTGACCAGCCCAATTTGAATGCAAGGCAAGGTAGATGGTTGCTACTATTAGTGAGTTTCATTTTGAGATCAAGTACATCAAGGGAAAGGATAATTGGGTTGAAGATGCTCTCAGTAGGAGAGTACATGTGAATCACATTTCAACCATGAGCTCTTATGGGATATATTTTTAGGATCGGATCTTGCATGCAGGGCAGCATGATGAGAGGTATCAACAGCTGAAGCAAAGATTGTAGTAGCAGGGTGAAGATGATAGGGATGAGGAGTATCACCTCACAATAGATGGCTTGGTCATATTTAGGATCAAGATTTATGTGTCAGATAGTAGTGAGTTGAAGAATCTTATCTTGAGAGAGTTTCGTGTCAAGCCATATTTAGACCACCAAGGATACAAAAATACTTTCACAGTTCTTAAGAAGTTATATTATTTTCCAAACTTGAAGAAAGAGGTGGATGATTTTATTACAAAGTGCTTGGATTGTCAGCGGGTGAAAGATGAATGCAAACATCCAGTGGGTTTTTTGCAACCTGTTTTGATTCCAGAATGGAAATGGGAGGTCATTTCCATGGACTTCATTACAAGTTTGTCAAGGACATCGAGATAGCATGATTCCATCATGGTTGTGGTTGACAGATTGATCAAGGTGGCTCACTTCAATGTAGTGAATTATACTAATTTAGCTAGTGAGGTAGCTCATATTTTCATCAGGGTGATAGTAAGGTTACATGGGGTTCCCAAGAAGATCATATCAGACAGAGATTCCAAGTTCACTTCCAAGTTTTTGAAGGATTTGTTTGCATTCTTGGGGATAGAGTTAGCTTTTAATATAGCTTATCATTCACGGATAGATGGACATGCAGAGAGGGTTAACATGATTCTTGAGGACATGTTGAGGATGTATGCCACGCATCAATAGAGGAAGTGGGAGGAGTGTCTTCCACTGGTGGATTTTGTTTATAACAATCGGTATCAGGAACCTTGAAGATGATCCCATTAGAGGCTATCTATGGGTAGAGTTGTAATCCTTATTTATTTTTTGGTTGAAGAAAATGAGTTTTTGATGTGCGTGTGTGTGTGTCATTGTAAATATCGCATCGAGCTATGTTATAAAGCTCCAATAAGCAGTATATTTTTCATGGTTTTCAGTGGTTGTCATTGTAAATATTGCATCGAGTTGTGTTATGAAGTTCCATAAACAATATGTTTTGTTGGTCATAAGTGTCATAAAACACCGAGGACGATGTTCCCCCAAGGAGGAGGGGTTTGTAACAACCCTAGGTTGATTTTCTATGTAAATAAAATAAGACCAAGGTCATGGGACATGTATTCTTAGTTGAATGAGCGAAAAACACTATAGTGGGCATCACTTTTGTTTTATTAATGGCTATGGAAATTGGCAAAGGCAATGATAAAGGAAAGAGGAAAAAAATGGAAAATTTAATATAAGAAATAAAGGAAAATAGGAGAAAATGGAGACGAAGAGACAAAAATATGCATGCAAGGAAAATTAGATAGAAATTAGAGGAAAATGAAAGAAGAAAGGGAAAAAAAAAGGAAGAGACTAGATATCAATGATAAAAAGGTATCAGAGAAACAATTCACAAATTTTATCAATTCTAGCTTTGATCATTTTCAAAAAGAGAGCTCTAAGAGAAGAGAGAGGAAGCACTTAGACACAAGCAAGGGAGCACAAGGAAAAGGTTGGAAAATCAGCTACAACAAGAGAACATTGCAGGTAACAGGTTGCATGTGTGATTGCATTACTGAGATTCGAATGCATGATGCATGCATTTGGTTATATGGTTTCTTTGTTGTCATTGACATGCGATTTTCCTGGATTTACACTGGTTTACAACCTTGCCTTTCCATTTCCTGGATAGCCATGGTGTTGTGGGTTCCTTGTTTTGGTTTAAGCTTTGGATGGAAAGTAGACTTTGGATCCTAGTGAGGTGATCTCCAGAAATTCCCAAATGTCAAGGGTGGAGATGGGCTTTCTCCTAGAACTCTTGATGGATGAGTGGAGATAGAAAAATTTCTCTGGGTATGGTGGAAAAATTTGGAGCAATCCAAGCTTATTTGGTGTTAGTGATTTCTTGATCAGTTTAGGTGAAATCATTGTGTTTGCAGGTTGGGGTGGTTTGGCCTATAAAATCCCTGGTTAGTTTTATTTTGGATATCCATGATGTGATGGGATTCATTCTTGGCTAAGCTTTGGATTGCGAGAAGTTGGTTTTGGATCTGGTTGAGGTGGTCTCAGGAAAATCCCAAGGGTTGGGGTTTGAGATGGTTTTCTCCGGACGCCCTCGCTAGGTGGGTGGAGACAAGAAAATTCCTCTAGGTATGGTGAAGTAATTCTAAGGCATCCAAGATTATTTTGGTTTTTTGATCTCAGGAACAGTTTAGGTGAGATCGTGATAGCTTGAGGGTGGAGGTGGTTTAACCTCTGAAATCCCATTTTGGTTATGTCTTGGTTTATCCCATGAGAACCCACATTCATGCTTGGAATATGGCATGAGGGTGATTAACTGAAAGAGTGAATTTGGTTCAACCTAATCTATGGTTGGGTGGTACGTGGAATTCCCTGACTGAGTTTGATTTTGCATTTGATAATCTAAGATATTTTATCTATTGTGATTAATGAAAACATGAAATGGTTATGATGTGATCTTATGGCTAATTTGTCATGGTTTTTATTCTGGTTATATGTTGGTTATATGCATGGTTCTATGATGTTCTCTAGTTATGGCTCTTCTATATGATTTGATAATTTATTAAATGGTTGATGAATTCATGGGCTAACAAGTGTTGTCGCAACTAGCTTAAGAGGGCATATAGCCTTCTTTGTGGTTCTCATATCAATTTCGAAAGTTTATGAACAGATACACATTCATGAATTGTAGATTTTATGTTCATCATATGTTTCACGAAATGAGTATCATGTACTAGGCATGTCTAGATCAAGATCTTGCTCAGGTTTTGAATGGTTGGCATTGTTATCATTGTAGTGATGTTTCTATAAAGTTATAAGAAGTTTTGAGAAGTTTTCTAGAGGCTAGCCTAAAAAAGTGGCATATATTTCGCAACCACTAGCACAGAACTGAGGAATTTGGTTCATAACTGCCGGAAGGATTGTTGGTGTGGTTGAAGCCTCATAACCACATTCACAATGTGTCAAGGGTGCGGTTGGGGTTTTAAGCTTGTGAAAAGTCAGTTCAAACTCAAGATCTGATAATTAGAGGTTGTGGACTGACTTTTGGGTGATCTAGTGCTCTTGAGAAGTATCAATAAGTTTTTGGATTGTAGTCCCCACTCCCATAACTAGAACTTGGAGGTCAAGTCATGTTATAGTAGCACTTAGCCCATGTTTACTATGGAGATCTTGTAAAAGTGGGTAAATGTGGGAGGGGCGGTTACAACAAGTTGAATCCTCACTTAACATACAACACATAAGTTACCTTCTTAACATGTGAGATAGTATACAATATGTTGTCCCTTCTACAACACCCTCCAAAATTTAGGCATGCATCCAAATTTCGGAGCCTGCTTTGACTTTGCATGTTGTCATCGCAAATATTACGAGTCATCGCATTTGTTTTCTCTAAGTGTTTCGGTCCCGTTTGTGAGATAATAAAAGTGTCATCTTCTAGCATATAAATTTGTAAAATTATTTCGGTAATAATCACATGGTCGATCTGAACCAACCAAGGTGTTCATCATCACAGGTGAGATCGGGACGGACATTAGTTTAAATAGATACTAGCCATTAGGATAACGACTAGTTTGACTCTTTTTTTATTTCTTCCTTTTTTTTATACAAGTACTAACGGCTCAATACATTTTATTTTTAGAATTATCGAGCCGTTAGTATTTGTATTTAAAAAAAAAAAAAAATCAAACTAGTTGTTATCCTAACGGCTAGTTAGTTTAGCCATTTCTACATCTATTTAAACTTAATGTCCCGATCTGATCTCTCACATAGTCCTGACGATGAACCACACTGGTTGGTTCGAAAAGTGTCAACCATGTTCCATTGCATGTGATTATTACCGAAAGAATTTTACAAATCTATATGATGGATCACAGAAGCTTAGATTCCAAAAATCTTCTAGCATGTTAAGTGATACACATTGTACACAAGCTAGTTTTGGTGTGCTTAAGGGGTAATTCTTGTGCACATGAGTTGTTATTATCATGAAAATATATATCAGACTCATTTCCAAAGTATCAAGCATTGTCGAACAAATGTTTTCACGATCATCGCAAAGTGTTTCTTTGGTGTCACACTTGGTGTTAGTCATCACAAAGTTTTCACATTGAGGAAAGTATGTTTTCCATGTGTTCTAAGCGTTCTTTGTTGTGTCATCAAGTAATCTAAGTGTGTGATCATGTTCAAGTCTTGATTTTTCTCGTTCTCATCTCATTTATCCAACACTTAGTAAAAATTGGGAAAATTTACCGACCAAGCCACTCATCCTCTTTCGGCCAACCTAAACTATGCATTGCACAAGATCAACCCTCAAGCAGCAACCTTGTCACTTGGCACTGCACAGTGCACATTTTATGCCTCCAAGAACCGTGCATTGCGTAATATCAATGCGCAAGGCCAACCCATGAGCTCCAGAATTATGAAATCTTTCCCTCCAACCAAGCTTGAACTGCACATTGCATAATCTCATTCCTCAAGCCTCAGCCTTGAGCTCCTAAACTATGGAATTGTGTAATCACCTGGCCTTCATGTCCTTCCAGCACTATGCAGGAGGAAAAATCAGTGCTCAAGCCCAATCTAGCCTTAAATGTGCATTACGCAGTCTTAATGGTTAGTACTGACCCTTGAATGCCCGAGCTGCACAATTTTTCAGTCCCTGAGTCTCTCTCTCAACCTTCCACCCAAGTCTAGCTCAGTCATTGGATCATGATGCAGCATCTTAGACTAGGGGTTTATTAGACTATTTTCATCTTGTCATGAGTAAATTCCAGGTGCAGGTAGATTATCATGATATGAAAAGATGATGAAGAAGGAGACCATGCTAGAAGACACCTATGTAGCAGCAAGTACATGTTGATCAATGAAGAGGAAGCAAAGGGACATCTGATTGTGATAATATCTTGATACCAAAATAACATTGAAGACCCCTCATCTCTAAGCCATATGGAGGTGGAAGGAGGGACCATGTTCTATCTTCGAGAAGACACAAAGCAAGCAACAAAAAAGAATGGCTTGAAATTTCCATGTCATCATGAAGTCCATATCATCAGTGTCATTTCATCTCATTTCATGGGTCATCATGTGCCACGTCATTTTGTGGATTATGTAAATTCTTATTCGAAAATCAATTGTGAAGTGGAAGTCCAAAGGACATGTATAGAATGTAAAGAGTCATGTAAGAATTGAAAATTCATAGGGAAGTCAGATAGACACGAGGGTAATCCAAGAGTCACAAGGGAGGTGAAGGATCGCCCCATTTGTTATATATACACCCTCATTGTAAAAACAAAGGAATTTTCACCTTGGCTTCTCCTGTAAGGCATTAGAGAGACAAGTTAGTACTTTTGGGGAGAAAGTAGTGGCTCCAACACTCCACTATTGGAGCAAGTGATGTTCATTGTATTCATGCATATTGGGAATTTTACTTAATATTTGAAGCCTGATATCCAACAATATTTTCATGCATGGATTAGGTATATTTGTAAGATTGTTCTGTAAATGTTTATGATTCATGTTTTCTTTCACCTGTACTAAAGTAGTTTAACTATTTCAGTTATTTTAGTGTTTATCATATTGAGAATTTCTTGTAGTGATTGTAATTATCACCGCATATTTGTGGACTATTCCGTTGGATTTTATCCAAATATTCCTCAGTTTTGTGTGTCTCTATTAGGGTGGCACTATTACCTCTCTCTTAGAGGATCACTTTATTTCCCCTCCGTAGTAGAATAACCTTGATGCACTTGAAACTGAACATTTACCAGGCACACTTGCTTGCTTTTCAAAGTTACATATGTGATTCTCTGTCTTGCTGACAGCTAAATCCAATGCAAATATTTAAGTAGATGACAATCGAGTCGTATTCTGGATGGGGCTCCAAAACCAAACGGTGTGAGGTCTAATTGAGACTGCATATCAGGGAGGTACCTTTGAATGTTGACAGGTCCAACACTATCAACATTTCTGGCACTAGAAGGAGGGAAGCTAGTTTTTTATGGCTGATAACCCCACACACCCAGATAATTCTTCTTCTATACAAGGTAGAAACATTCCCAGCACAAGGTAACAAAATTCCCAACACCTCTTCGACTCATATTCTTGAAGTAGGTGGATCTTCTCATCCTGGCCTAGAACCAACTTGTGAAGTTACCTATGAGCATATCTGGGCGATTAGGCCTACAACTCGTTGATTTGTGAAGGCTATTGGGTTAATTCCCAGAGCACATAATATTCCTTATTTTTTGAAGAGAAAAGAAGTAACTCCTACTATCATGGTGGTTTCTACATTGGAAGATTTGGTTTTTTCCACTCTTGAAGAGTTATCAGAATCTGCAAGCGACACAAAACATCCATATTAGCTTCCACCTATCAATGAAGGGTACGAGGATAACGTTGTGATTCAAGACGACATTTTCCATGGGATAGGTAGTCTTGGGGGAGATTCCTCAAATTCTAAAGAGGAGGAGGATCATAGAGACAAGAACAAGGCAGACCAAGATTTGCTTTAGATGTCTCAAGGCCCACTCGTTCTTCCGGGTATTTTACATAAGATGCCAAGACACCCAAAAAAGTTGTTAACGAAATATGACCCTGATAAGACAATCAAAGCATAAGACCTTTTGGATAACTTCTACCTACACCTGCAGATGCTCGAGGTACGTTATGATGATGTTTCGTGTAGACTCTTCCCTTCTACCTTAGATGGTAGAGCATATGTTTGGTATCTTATTCTTCCTGCAAATTCAATTCAGAACTAAAGGGGGTTTAATTGGTTGTTCCTTGAAAATTTTACTAACAATAAAACCCCAACCATGTTATTAAAGTATTTAGGGAATTTAAAGATGGGGGAAAAAGAGAAAGTTAAGGATTTTAACTAGAGTTTGATTCATATATTGAATAAATTTCCCCCATATACGAAGCCCTATGACTCAATTACGATTGACTACTACACTTTTTCCTTGTTGTCGAGCATTTTGAAATTTGTGAAGAGAGTTGCAAAAGAAACTTTGACGTGGAATTTTTAAGAAGCCATCATTTTTGAAAAGGACTTGCATGTGATTGGAGTCATTTTTTATGATGAATCATCTAAGGACTCCAAGGATATTGGAAAAAGGTCTCAGGCCTCTTGAAACAAGGCCAAAGATAAAGAAGCTGCTAAACTTGAAATCTTGACTAGGACCATCAAGTCTCTATCCAATGAGTTGGAAGAGCTAAAACAAAGGGCAAGTGATATCACTGTTAGCAGCAAGTCCCCCAACTTCAACTTCCTAAGAAGGAATAATAACAACAACAATAGTAATCAGCCAACCAAGTCTACACAAAGCTCAAATGTTCTGTTGAATGCCGAAAGCATGGGCATGGACCAATACTATTATTTTCGTCAAGAATGTCGTTTAGAAAATACGTTCCCATAGTGGAATCATAGCATGAAACGCTCTAGCTACGCACATTATTGACACGGTACTTTCAGCTGAGTAGACTGAGAAAATGGAATAAAAGGAATAATTTGTTGCAGCTGAAGATATTGCAAGTGTTGGACATGCAGTGAATACTTTTAGTCTTGTTTTCACTGTTGAGAAGAAAAAATTCGAAGAACCACCACTGAATGAGGCTCGGAATCAGAAGAATAATAGTCGATACAAGTTGAAAATTCAAGGGCATGTTTCTAAACATGAGACAATGAGGCAAAAATTGAAGGAAAACTTGTTAAGGAAGATCACACCACCTTTCAACTCAAATCAAAACACTCAGGACGATTCTGGAAACGTTGCTACAACAAAGAACACTTCCTCCAATAGTAAAAGCAAGTCTACCATTTTATAAGTGTCAAACAAAGTCACTCCTCTAGACACTTCGGCAATGATTGTTGCACTGGATTATAATATAGAGGACGACATGAAGAAAGCTCGCACAAATATTTCAATCTTCAAGCTTACAATGATAGCGAGTCAGCGGCAACTGCTTGTCCGAGCCCTTGCTCAGCCTTCATCAGGTGATAATGCTTCTTCTTCATAGAAGGTATCTGGTAAGTCTTTTCGTCACCTAGAATTAGTTTTTAACGTTGTTAAATTAGAGTTTAATACTCTCTACCCTTCGTTTTTATTGAATTTTGAATATTTTAATTACAATGTCCATAATTTTTTAGTCAATTATGGTGCATCTATGAACGTAATTCCAATGTCTGTCACCAAGAAAATCAATTCCAAATGGGCTAAAACTGATGCACAGATTATTTAGTGGGACGGGACTTTTGTCCAAGCTATTGGTGAACTCAATAATGTTCTTATCAGCTTATCATTTGATCATCGAGTTCACCAGTGCATAAATATAGTGATTGTGGACATACCAGAAGCCTGCAGTGTATTGCTAAGTAGAGACTGCTCTAGCAAACTATAGGGGTATTTTTTTATTGATTGGTCACATTTGTGGCTTCCTTACAAGGGAAGGAATAACCAAATCTGGGTAGAATAATAACCTTACATGAAACACATTGTCACACCTTTCAAGGGAAAAACGAGCCTATTGGTTTCACAGACTTGATTTTTGGAAATTACTTTTTGGAACTGACCTTGGGTGCTACCTTGCTCAGGCTTCCCCAGTCCCACAAGATACACAGTTGGAACTCCTTCCTAGTCCAACTGGCGGAAATGACTTAAGTATAGCATATATTAGTAGTAATAGCATAGGGCATAACTCTGGTATTTCTGATTACTGGATTTTATATTTTAACGGTTCAAAGAAACGGGAGGGATCTTGAGCTAGTTGTGTTTTAATTAATAAACCCATAATAGAGAAAAAACTTGATCTCTTGTTTCTTGGAATTTGAGTGCACCAACAACATCACAAAAGATGAAGCACTCACCTTGGGCCTCCAGAAATATTTTGACCTCAAAGTTGGGGCTCTTAAGAAACAGGTGACTCTGAGATCATTGTATGACACATATAAATACTATACATTGTGCATCGCCTAATCTCAAAACTTATCAACAAGAGGTATGGCATTTAATTTCTCAATTCCAAGCTTTTAATATTGTTTTTATTCCTAGAATACACAATTCGGCTACATATGTGATTAGCGAATGTTGTTTCTAGGTTGTCACCACTTACGGATGGTTTTTCTATTGAACTTATTTACAATATGTTATCACTCATAAAATTGTGAAAAAATTCTTGACATGGTCATATAGTTCACTCATCAAAAGGATAAGGTCTCCTTAGCCTTTTCAATGTGGTATAGGAAACTTTTGTTTTTCACATTTTTAGCCCATCTTAAGTTTCATTATCACCTCCATATATGTCATCTCATGTCAAATCAGTCCTCATATGGTGTCAGTTTTCATTCCCCGTGCATTTAAAATCAAAAAGGGTGCATTTGTCAGTTTTTCAAATTTTCGTAGTGTTTTACACAGGAAAACGACAATTTTTGCTACGAAATTGCCTAATATTTTCGTAGCGAAACTATCAGAGGCTAAACTAACTATGCCATGAATTTTTTTTTTCTAAACTATCTTGTCAAATTTGCTATGAAGTGTCATTCTATGATTGGAGGAGTTAGGGTGGAGGTCATTCAAGTCTGTTATGGTTAATTCAAAGGTACATAGCCGTGTCAGAGGTCATCATTACCTTTTTGGGCATGTATGTGTCATGATTGAAGCATGAGTTGTCAGTTAAATCATAAAACCTTACCTCAATTAGATTTTTGTCATATTGTTCTTTATATTTGCATGTAAGTCGATCCTTGGAAAGTTGCTTAATCAAGCCAAGCAGGTTGCTGGAAGATTTGAACTTTGCAGGTATCATCAAGCAAGCGAGGCTGTGAAGATTATAAAGCACCCATGGGTGAAAGAAGGAAAACAAACAAAGGTGGTCATTTCCACAAGTATGAGCCCATGGACATGAATTTACTCAATGAAGACTCAACTGCCATGGAGGTTTTCAGAAGAACTAGTTGCTTGCAATTCTGTCAAAGGTTGCAGGGCTTTCATCTATAGGTTTCCAAGGATTTTTCCACCAGCTTCACAGGAATAGCTTCAAAGGTTGGAATTTTGATTCTGTCAGTCACACCAGAGAGAATCTCATTAATAACAGGAATCCCTATAGGAGGGGAACAGTGGCTTAAAGGCATCAAATTCATAATGCAGGATTGCAAAGAGTTTATCAAGCAAGAACACAATGAAATTGAACTGACAAATGTTATCCCTAGGAGTTTCATGAAGGACAATTATTCAAAGTTGTTGATGGTCTTCTAGAAGTATTTTACCTGTGAAGGAAGGTTTCACATGGTCTACTCCTATCATCTCAGGCTTCTTCTGCATTTTGTGGGTAAGAGGTCACTTGACTTACCTTTTTATTTATACAAAAGTCTAGGGAAAATGTCAGATAAGGTTCAAATCAAAACAGAGGGAAATGAAACTTCTCTTTTTCATCATGGTTTAATTAAGTTGTTTGTGTTAGATGAATTGAGGAGGTTAGAAAAATATTGGACTTCCTTCTTGTTCATGATTGGTTATGAAATTGATGTTGTCATTCCTAAGAAAGCCTCCAAACCTAGAAACGTTTCATCACTAGTTGTGGCAGAGGAATTTGAAGAGGGAAATAGATTATCTCCTCCAAAACCAATGAGCATGGAAGCAGAACCTTTGCAGAATACTGACACACCTAAAACAACAGTTGAATAACATAAGCAGACTGTCAGCAAACAAGGCAGCAAGAGAGTCACTAGGAGCCATACAGTGGCTAAAGGAAATTTGGAGGATATCCTGCATGCAATTGACATTGAATAATCACCCATTTTGCAAGTTGAATACATTAAAGATGGAGGAAGAAATCTGAAGAAAGGTAAGACTTCTAAAAAACTAGAGTTTGCAAGTGATGATGCTGGTTTCATTTTCCAACCTAGTAAGCCAATGACCAAACATGCAAGGAAGGTCATGGAAAGTAGCAAAGAGACTGAGAAAATTAATGAAACTGCTCAGCCACCAAGCATCATAGATTTGTCTTCACCTGCAAAAGAAGAATTGGTTATCAAACAAAGAAAGGGCAAAGAGAAAATTATTGAAAAATCAGAAATTGAAACCCTTAAAGAGCAGTTAAAAGAGGTCGGTAAAGAGATATCAATTTTGAAGCAAGAGGCAAAGAAACATAGATATGAGGAAAATATGGGAAGATCAAGTCACAAGTGTTTCAAAAAAATTGGACAATACAGAAAATTTAATGAAATGGACTCAGCCACTGAGAGGGGAGGCTAAATATGTTAAAAGGATGAATTTTCACTTACAATCCAAAAATAGAGCATTAAAGGACAAAGTGCAAGATCTTCAGGAGCAACTGGATTTGATTCTTGTGAAGTTGGAAAAGAAAGGATTGAAGATGACAGTGGTAGAAGAGCCCATTAGTCAACTGATTGTAAATGAGGAGGAAACACCACAAGAGTAAAAATTGAGATGGAATATGTTTTAGGAGATTCATAACATGCAGAGAAACCCAAATTTTGTAGCTGGAGAACATTTTTTGAATACAATCTTGAAAATAGCAATTTTTGGTTTTTTGCACAGTTTCATAGCGTACCTTAGGCTTGAGGCCAGAAATACTCTGCGAAAATTCCTGTAGGTGATTTTTCGCTTTAAAACTCAGTTTTGGCATGTTTTATGGAGGTAGATCGATGGTTTGCAAGGTGTCATGACATAATGAAGGTTTTGGAACAGTAAATAAGTCAAAGAGATAGATCGAAAAGACATTTTTCACACGCTACTAAAACTTCCTACGAAACTGCCTAAAACTTCCTTGTTTTCGTAAGGAGTAATTTTTGAAGAATTTTGAACATCTCAACAGCACATCAACCAGTTGGATACCTCCAGAATGTCAGTGGAATTTATCAGCAAATATTTATGACTCAAAGGGAGTGTCACTTGGCCATCTCATCGGTCAAAACAGCGTTAAAGATGAAGGCCATCGATTCCTAAAAAGTAGGATTATGTTCCACAAATCTAGGGGTGCTTTAAAGATGTAAAGTGGTGGTGAACTAGGGTCATTTTTCCTTCGAGCATGTGACATTCATTATGTAAGAATTATGTAACTGTTTCACTGATAGGATAAATGAATGTAATAAATAGGAGATAGAGTCCTATTAGGAGTTTGTTTTCTTTAAGGTTAGCTGTCATTTTTCTGTTTCAAGTTAGTGGTTTCAGTTATGATAGGTGTTAGAGTATAATTCGAAGATCTAGCCAGCGAGGCAGATCATCTACATTGTAAAGAATGTTTATTTATAGACAAAACATCAAAGAGCAAGGGGTTGGAGAATATTGCACCAAATTTCTACTTGTATGTTTTATCCATTATCAGTAATACAAACTGACATTCTACTTCCAGGCCTGAGATTCTCATGAGGTTTTTGATGTGTTATTGATCTGTATCTCTATGTTTAATCACTTGCAGTAGATTTCATCTCTAATTACTCAGAATTCATAATATTATGCTCTGACTTCCTTTAGTGTTGAAATGACCTTGTTTTCCTATATTATGTATGTGAATTATCTATGTTAAAAACCTCTATTTGCCTCAGCTTCCATGTGAAGAACCACTGTCACTAAGATTAATAATTGTTGACTCCATAAGCCCAATGGTAGCAAGCCTTCATTTTTCAACCTACAATCATACAAAAACAAGTTACAATTCCATACAGTTAGCCATCTAGTTCTATCCTTATTCAAAATCATAAGCCCCTGTTGAGAGAGCCCTCTAAAACTAAAGAGGCTAATTTTCAGTTAGAAGTGGTTTGAAAGAGTTACATTGAGTTGATTGATGTGCAGCCAATCAAGACCAATTTGGTGATAACATTTCGGCGCATCTGTCGGGAGCCTGAAGACATATTTCCTAAAGTTTTTGTGCAAACGTTGAAGCTGAACTCTTGGAGGTAGTAGGAGCTCAGAATATGTTCGAGGCTGTTGTTAGCCACCTATAATATTTGTTATACCAAAAGGTGGCTAAGATTTTTGTGAGCCTCCAAGGAACAAAGTTTATCACTAAAAATTGTTGGCTCTTGAAGGCTCCTTGAAGGCCTCATGCCTTTGTCCAAAATCCATTTTATACTTAGAAAGTTTTGCTGATTCTAAATGAAAGACTGCTGCAAGACCTTCATTTTCCCCCTTCTCAAACCTTCATGTGCTCCCCTTTTTCTCCATTAAAATTCCCTTGTTTTCATAAATCCTCTTCTTCCATTTATGAAAATCACTTTTCCATAGTTAAAAACCCATTTTTTAACTATACCGAAACCCTTGAAACCCTTTTAAAACGTTGAAAAATCAATAAAAATTCACATTTTATATACAAGCTTTAGCCCCCTTGGGCTAAGTTTCTAAAACCACTCCACCCACTTGCCTCCGCCCTGGAACCACGTGCTAAGTCCCTCACGGTGCTTATCGCATCGCAAGATTCAAGAGCACAGGTTTATGGTTGTTTTAAAAACTTGCGATGCGATTAGCCCCTCCTCTTTAACCCCCCCACAGTCATATCATTCTCCATGTGCCCAAAGACCCCGCAATCGAGCACTTAACCCTATTTTTTACGTTTTCCGCCCACGAAATATTAAAATTTTAAGTTATTTATCAAAACTTTGGTTTTTATTATTTCTCTAAGGTTTTCCGCTGGTCATAAATTCGAGCAGTCTCCACCGTCGATCTGATCTGCAGATCTGACGGTGCGGAATCAATCAAGCCCGGTGGTCCCCGCCATCCATTAACCGATTGCAAAACCGCGTGGTATCTATCGCACCGCCTTTGGGCGAGGGTGGTTTTTTCCCGATCGGCAGCAAATCCATACATCGCTCGACACGTGGCTTGGCCACTATTCACAAAACCGATGTCCATCGTGCATTAATGTTCGGACGTGGACGCGCAGGGATATTCACGTCCACCGTCCGATCTGGAGCGGGCCATCCAGCGGTCATTGCTCACCTATGATGCCCGATGTTTAAAAGGGCTACGGCGCGACATTTAATCAACCTCCGCCGTCGATATGATCTGCAGATCGACGGTCCACATTCCATTGCCCTATTTCATCCGTTTGACTTTCAACCTCCGTTCTCGACTGTCGATCTCTGCGTGATCGACGACTCAGATTCAATCTTCTTCCGCCCATTCTGCAATCTCTCCTGATTAATCCCAATCGTTGGATGATGCCATCCAACGGCCACGCTTCCTCCACACGTCCTCGGCAGCAATAAACCTAAAACACGCAGGATTTCTCAATTTTTTTTTGTTTTATGCAGGTTTTAAATGGTTTCCGCTGTTATATTGAAGAAAGGCCAGGGGCCGGGAATGACGATTCTCGTGTCTTTAGTCCATGAAGAGAACCATTCGCAGGGCTGGATTCAACGTTTTATCGATGCTCCATGGGCGCCGATACCATAAAAGGCCCTGCGTGGCTCTGCACATTGACAAGACACTGCGTTTTAACGCGATTTTAAAAAAGTATAAGTTTTGAAGAACAGAGTGCAGCAAGAAGAAGATTAAAGACAGATCTAGGGAACTATGTCTTAAAATAATTATCAAAAACTTGTTCCCTGCATTCAAACATAGTCAAAGGAAGTTATAAGTGTTTGACAGGCAGAAAGGACCTCCACCGCTGCATTCTGAGGCGAATTGATTCCTCAGCTATCACAAAGACACCTGTTGCCTCAAACCTTTCAAACAGAGGTCAAAGTTATTGCTTAAAGAAATATCTGCCTCCAGCGCTGCCAAGAAGTTAATTCTGCCATAGGAAACTAATGCAACAAATATCTACAGAATTACTCCACATTATGCAGAGCCTCAAAGTCAACAAAACTCCCATCGAGCTATGATATTAATTGTAAAATAGTTAATACAGAGAAACACCTGTAAACTTCTTCATCGAGCCCCTCAAAAGGCCAATAAGTCTTGAATATGTATTAATTACCTTAGGAGATCTTTTATCAGATCTCACCTCCTCATCCTTCTATAAATACTTCTGTAGAAGATGAGAATTTGTTGGTTGATTGGTTGTTGTTTGATCACGAGTTGTAATACTGAAACCCTCTGAAATAAATACATAGTCCTTTGAAGTTGAAGAACAAATTGAAGTCTTGGAGGTCTTAATGATGTTGTTGCATGCTTGTTCCTGAGGAGGCTCTATCATTGGATCCATGAGCTTGGCTGTTGGTGAAGTATTCTGAACTGTTTTATGTTTTTCCCTTGTTTTCATTATGTTCCATAATTTCTTACTACAGTAGGCTGAAATTTTTAGGCTAAGAAATGACTCTTGGAAGCACCTTAGACCTGTTCACCCTTCACTGTTAAATGTTTTCTGCTTCTGAAGTATTTTAGAGGCTTTAATATTTCTCTTTAGTCTTCATGCTTGTTTATTTCCTTAATAGTTTAAACAGTTGGTTTCAGCATGATTATGGTTTGCCCTGCTTGTCTGCCGCCACTTAAAAGCTGTTATTGAAGTCTCCCTTTTGAAGTTCTTTGCTTATAGTGAATCAAAGAGGTCTGTTTCAATCTTGCCCTTTGTCCTCACTTAAACAGTTGGCTTAAATGTCGTTATAATTATGATCATAGATGTTTTTAAGTGTTCCCTCTTCTATGACTGCAATTATCAGTTAATCTTTTATGTTTTCTAAGTCATTTGAGATCAAATCTTTGAGGAAATAGGGTGTTCCACGAATCTTAGATTTCATTTTAAAAGTTGTTTTGAAGTCATTATTTGCTTAAAGGTGTGATTTGAAGATTTCATGGTTAGCCCTATCTATCAAAAATATCTTTATTGTTCAAATTATGCTTTTGAATCCTCTTTGTTGAGAATTAAACCTCTCTTTCCAAATCATTAATGTTCATCTCATTCCAAAAACAAAAGGATCCTGTGGCCAAGTTAGATTTGCCCTTTGATACCCCATATCCATTGATGAGTTTGTTGTGACCTTTTCTTGACTCCATTTCCCAATGAAACAGATATTTTGTTGTCCTATATATCTTTCCTAGGCCTTTCATGTTCTGTTGTATCATTCCAACCAAAAAATCAAACAAATAAACACCTGCACTTAATAACTAGTCTAAAATCAATACTCTTAAGCACACAAGATAAACCTTTGCAAACAAACTTTTGAGAGATCCCTCTCTGAGAACAGGAGGACTAGATCCTGTAACTCTAAAGATTGGTTCTGATGCTGCCTTGTCTTTTGATTTGCCAAACTATCAAAACACGGGACACCAACAGCTGCAACTACCTTGGTGACTCCATTTCAAAAAATTTATGTTTAAAGGTGGCTTCGAGAAGAAGATATATGAGCAGAAATCCAGATCCTAACCCACCTGCTATTGTGGATAATCCAAACACAATTTCCAGAGGCATTCAAGGCAGCTCTTCAAAATCAAGTACTCCATAACATTCAAGAGCTTTGTCCTCCTAAATTTTAAGAAGTCCTGAAGATAAGAAATTTGATGATAAGATTCAAGAGGTTTTGTTTAGGTATGCGAATGAAAATGAATTGACTAAGATTGTTATAGACCTGCAAAGAAGACGTATTGATACCTCAGCCCTAATGACCCAAAAAAAAAAGAGAAGAATTTTGGGAGGCAATTACATCAGAATTATTGTTAGAGAGGGAGTCTTTTGATAAGTTGAAGGAATTAGACCCATTTTAATTCTTGCTAAGAAGAAAATATGGTATTCCTTTACCTGACTGGAGCTCATTTGTAGCTAGACTACAAAGACCAACTACACCACCTCCTAACAGTTATTCTTCTACTACTATTGTCCCTAAAAATACCACAGTCCCTGTCATCATGGCTGGAAATGTTCCACCTCCACTTGCTGCTGCACCTGTTACATATGCTCCAATTGTTCTCCCAGCTGTCCTTAATGCCCTCCCAAGCAGGGAAAATTTGAATAACCCCCTTAAATTTATATATATAATAAATGGGTGAATCCCCATGATACATAGGAAAAATGGAAGGTGATTTATTAATAATATAATATGTATATATAATTTTTTTGGCGAATCTCTCACGAGATTATATTATCTTGTAAAATCATGGCGAATCACCAGTACAAATGGAGAATCACTAGTACAAAATGGTGAATCGTTGTCTAGTGGAGTTCGGGGTGTTGGTTCTAATGAAGATATGGTAGTTGAACCAAGAGTTGAAGGAAGCGAACCATCAAGACCAAGCATGGCACATCGTGACCCGTGAGGGAAGTAGTTCTCGTGCAGTTTGGAAAACATGTTCTTCTCATTCTGCTAAGCGTAGTGTTGTTGCTCATGCTACTACTAGCATTGATATTGAGGTTGGAGAGGAGTTTTAGGAAGCATGGAAGGTAGCAGTGGTGGAGAATTACAAAGAGAACCCCATGAATGGCTCCATTTTTCCCTTTGGTATTTGGGCCTACAAGATCTTCTGTCCATTGAACCAACAATTAAACGTTCAACCAACAATCAACTTGACTGAGTTGATTAGGTACGAGTCAACTTAGAATAATATTCAAAACTATGCTTTGCACTATCCCATATTTATCACACTAATGCTACACAACATTGTGCATTTGCACCCAACTCTCATGCATGCACACAAAATTTTCATTAACATCTATAACCCTAGCCAAGTGAGAATTGATCAACAATTTGAACCAAAGTTTGTTATAGTGTTGAAAGTTCATAAGAAATTTAGATCCATGGTACCTGAAATAAATTTTGAGATAACCTCCACAAATTCGACCACAATAGAGCAAACTTGTGATAAATTTTAAACCCACAAAAATTAGGATTCATGTTCCTAGGAACGATCATAAGAAGTAGTTGACATATAGGTCGAGTTTTGAGCCTTGAAACATTGATAATGCAATGGCTTAGGTCAAAACTCACACATTGAAAAGTCATCAATGAAGAGAAGACAAGATCATTATGAATTACACATACTCCAAACTTCCTACCAAATTTTACTTAGTTGTTCGCAACTTAGCTATACATAATCTTATAGTAAATACAAATTCCACAAAGCCTTCTTCACATAGCTAATAAATTGCCATTGGAAGAGTACCCTTTATATAATAGTAATAGTAGCAATCAATAGATTATTTCATATTGAACTTCATAGCCATAGCACTCCTATGCATTGTATGATGTATTCAAGTTGCATTATCAAATATAGATAAAATCATACTTTTGATTGATACATTTAAATCATACTTGTGCAAAATGTTGAATGCAATGCCAATCAAGGAGTAAAGTCGGTTTGACATGTAATGATCTATAAAATAATGAAGAAACTTAGTAACGCATCACAACTTTCACGTTTGAAAAAATTATAAAGCTTTCATGCAAATCCATTATTTTGATAGTTCCTTCTCTCGACCATGTTCCACATAAGCATGGAAAATCAAGTAATACTATCATTTTCACCGAGAGGTGCAAAGTAACACCAGGGAGTGGGGATACATCTTCCATGCGAGATAAAGGTGATGTAGGTGATAAAGTTGGAGGCAATATGAAATTTCTTGGAAGACTGTGTGGTTTGTTTATCAACTTTTGTGAGTTATCTTGAAAATTGCTTTGTTCTCTTCATGCCTACCTCTGAAACCTTCAAAAGAAAATATCCACAAAGTGCATATTCAACAACCTCTACGGAATATGTACCTAGTTCGTGAGAGGAGCATTAATCCTTGTTTAAAATATAATAAAGTGAAAGTATAAGATAGTGAACAACTTCAACTCCTCCCTAATCTTTAAAAAAAAAATATTTATCTAAATATTATCATTTCCATGAAATAAAATTGGTCACAAGTCTTTAATATAATAAAATATAAAAAATTTAATTAAACAAATATATACATTAAAACATTTACATAATTGACCAAATTGCTATCTATTATCCAAACCTGTCACCTTTTGTATCCCATTCATTTAAATCCACTTGGTTGCATTATCTTAAATTAGAATATGTTCATATGTATAATACAAAGTGCTTCACCCTCAAATATAGTTTTTCTCCCCCTACATTTGGGTTCTCTGGGTTGCATTGGTCCTGAATTCATGATATACTTACTATATAGTAACCAAAAAGACAAATCAAACAATCGGTTCTATTTTAAGATAAGTTTGAGCTTTTAGAAAAGATGTAGCCAAAGGCAACAGACTGATTTCATTTACATATAGGTAACCCTTTGAATGTAGATCATTCCTTGAAGAAAATTTTTATTGATGAGGAATATAATACAATATTCAATTTTAGAACTAAAAATATTATTTATATAGATTTGTGTATGGGGTAAAAAATAAATAAAAAATTTAACTAGCCTTGGGGTGGTCAATATTTATATATTTTATTTATACTTGCTTTACCATATATATTATATACATATCAATCACAAACATGAAAATTTGTTGAATTCACAGTGATGATCTACTCTGGAAACACAACCAACCTTTATTATTACCAATATTAAATTTTATATAGTACTACATATATAGATAAAATTCCCAGCTTCCCAAGAGACAAACTTCCTTCTCCAACATGATGGCACATTCTTAACTACTAACATTTCTGATTGTTGAATGTAAGAAAGCTTTCTAAGTACAGCTAATCTACTGCAAGGCTCAAAATCCTAGACTATGTTCTTTTTTACCATATATCTATAGGCTGCAGCGTTCTTCTTGTTTGAGGAGGAGTTGGCTATTATCATAACTACCTTCCCTACCTCTAATGCCTTGAAGGAATTGCAAATTGGGTCATCAGATGAAGACAACTTTCTGTTCTTGTCAATTAGAGTTGAATAGCTTCCCTGTGCACTCAGCACAAACTCTGACCGATAGGAAACATCCCACCCACCAACTATGAGGTCCCACATAATTGTTGCTCCCACCTCAACAACATAGACAGCTTGAATGTGAGAATTCAAAAACAAAGAAAAATCGCAATCGCATAGATCTTGAGGATGAACTCAATCTAAAATCCAACACCCATTAAATTTATATCCAAAACTAAAACTCATCAAATTTGGAAGTATATTGGAAACAAAACTGAGGCGAAAGAGCTAAATTTGATTGCAGGAACTGACACAAAATCTGCCAACTTGAGCACTTTTTGACGTACATTACCTCCACTCCCTCAATCTCAAGATTGATTTTCTCCCCAACTCTAATGGAGAACTCTACTGCAGACTTGTGAGGTCCAAAATCTACATCTTTGGTCCCTCTAAGTCCCCCATACTGTATAGGCACATTCTCTGGAGATATAAATCTGCAAGTAAAATCAAGTATTAAATAAGTTTCTAGGAAATTTTCATTGAATATATCCTTCATTCTATCATATATAATCAGAGTCTTAAATTGAGTTTGAGCATATTTTCACTACATCGGAGAATGAATTTCAAATACTTGTAGAAGGTCTCTGTGACTTTTCCTTCACGTGCAATTACAAATTTTCTCCTGGTACGTTGTGTCAAGAAAGGGCTCAACATGGAGTACAGTGCACTAAAATACCATGGGACATTGATGAACACCTGAAAAATAGAGAGAATACTAATTAAGAGGTGATTTATCTATTTGATAAACTTAGTATAATATCCTCGCCCTTATAGGGCCCAACAAAATCCCACGCTTGCAAACTGAATATAGCAAAAAGACTTAATTACATATGGAATACTTGACAATTAGCAATATTGGAGAAATTCTTCAACATTGTACTTGAAATCGAATCATTTGAATTCTGGCAGACGCAACTGCAGTCAGAAGTCACATCCCAAAGGTAGTATGTTTGAGGATTTGTAGTCTACAATTGATGAGATTGGAATTCAAGTCCTAGAAAAATAAAATAGTCAATTACTATACTTCATTCATAGAGTGATTTCATTTTCTTCAAAGTTTTGGGATAAAATAGAAAGAAAGGGTTTCCTCCGTAAGTTTCTTGTGAAATGCCTAATTCCCTCACTGTATTATGTGATAGCAGGGGCTACCTTAACACAAGGGGTTATATCTCAACTGGTTGTCACCATATTGATGATAATTTGTTTAGTTCCATACTAGCAGGTGCCTTGTTAGATCCCGCTGGGTAAGGTGCACTAATCTATGCCAATGGGCTTATTTGGAATCTGGATACCATCTTCAAATGTGATGAAGCATCCTTGGGTTTCCCATGATATTTCCCTTTGAAACAAAAACAGTGACCATTACGTTGACCATGAAAAATAAAACCCTTGAGGGCAAATTGTGACCATACAAAGAAATGACTATATACACTCCTCCATCTCTAAACCATGTAATTCTGGGTGAAAAAGACAATGAGGCTGAACTTAAAAGTTCACAAAGGTTCACTAATATTAAAAAAACTATGATTCAAGAAACAAAACTGGAAATGCGCCGATACAAGGAAAACTTGAGAGAAGTGTTTTTCACTTACTGAAACACAACACAAATACGTGTTAACTCCTCATACCTGTCAGCATTGCATAGACTCTCTTAATCAATAAGGAAAATAAAAATAACAATTGGAGGACATACGCACCAAAAATAGTAGCTTATAGTCATTTCACTGGTAAGATTGAATTTGACATAGTGTTAAACCATTGACCAGGTTTCCATACTAGCTGTGGTCTGCTTTGACACACAAATTTAGGAACCTCAGAAAGACAGAGGCCCAGTGGAAGCCTCAAGTGATTTTGATGAAGTAGATATCCTTCATGCACCTAAGCCAAAGGAAGACCATTCCTTGTAGTGTATCCCATCTAGACATGTTTTTTGAAGCCTTTCGAAAGCTAGAAAGGAAAAGGAAATAAAATGTCCATGTACTCATTATACATAAGGTTTTGAAGGAGTACTATTGCATTTTCACAGTACGAGTAACTAATAATTGATTGTCCATACTCGAATATTTTGTGGGAAACTATTGTAAATTGTTTAATACAAAATATATAAAACTAGATCTGCCTAAAGATCTCTATTAGATCCCTATATAGAAGGAACCACTCTGTAAAATATATATTGTAAATTTTAGCCTTTTTCAATCTGGGTTGAAGATATATGTAATTTGACACCATTTGAAACTAGCAACCATATGTCAAGTAATAAATATCTAGAGATGCATCAGAAATTCCAATTTTTGGTGTGCCAAAATTCTCAAAACACCAGATCTACAAGGACTTCTAACATCATCCTTCTGATCATTTATAGTCATTCAGATAGATTTTTCTATGCAAGCTCGGAAAAGGCAAAAACATTTGTGTTTTGAGCAGTTACAGGCCTTTCTTGCTACCATCTCTGGGTAGTTATCTTGAAAAAGTGCAAGAATTTGGTTTGATGCAACTCTCAATTATATCTTTGGCATATTCTTAAAATCTGTGATCTGAATCATGGCATTGACACCACCAAGCTTGAAATCAAGGAGCTTGATGCCCTTCTCCAGAATTTGGACCCTCCACCTCAAAAACTTCTTCAGCTTCTCAACGTCTCCAAAGATATTTTGGTAGAGCTCCTTATCTCGAAAAATCCTATAAGCATTGTAGCACACATGGTACCATTCTTATAACACTTCATCAACCTCCAGCCCTGGACTTATTCACTTAACCTTCTACATCATTCGATTATATACATGTTTATGTGGTTGTTCTATTATTGTATTCTTATTTACTTCATTTTACCCTAGATTTAGCTTTGGATTTTTCTAGGAGTTTTGTTTGCACTCCCACATTGTACTCATACTGGTTGTATCCTTCTGACCCATTGACCTATTTATGGTCATTCATTGGACATTAATAAAATTATCTTATCTTATTGAATTCTCATTTTCAAAAATCCTGTGCCCACAATCTACCTTTCCCACCCTTCCATTGCTTCCAGAAAATATAAGAAGCACAACCTGGATGTGAATGACACATCCAACTATTTTTAAGACATAAACCCTCCTGGAGACAGAAAACATGGACTTACAATCTGTTGAGAGGCAAAGGAACATAGTTTTTCCCTGTTGTGAGTTAATCCTATTGTGCATGAAGCACTACAATCTGCCAACACATCAATTGTTCTCATCCAACAGGGAGTGAAATATTTCACTCCCCATAGAATCAATAGCATGTTCACCACTCCTTCAACAAAGCAAAGGAATAGCTCAAGCAACCACAACATCCCTATGCACTGACCAACTTCTGGAAGACTGAATATAAAACAAAAGAAGCAGTGCATCAGGAGTACAAAATTGACATTTTCCAACCCCCATCCAGAGAGATAGTATGGTTACTATGTAAAATCTATAGAGAAGTCAATATGAAGGCGATGTACAATTATAATGTTTGATTAAATGCACAAGTTTCGAAGCAGTGAGCAAGATCTACTGGGGACAAGTACAACCAATCCGTGATTCAATTCATTAACAGGAACAACATTCCCTCAATCCAACACATTTCATTTAGTTTCTTATGTAGTCTATACACTGTTACCTACCCCAAAATGCCTAAGGGAAATTACAATTGATCAAAACATCATAACGGTCCACCTCTAGTAGCCACTGATATCAAAGACAAAACAAATAGCTTCTTCAACAAAATGCATTACTTGTTCAAAGAGTACTCACATAGAACCACAGAAAAAATACAGCAGTTATTGAGACGGAAATATGCTTATTTCTTCCACAAAGATTGTAATATTGTGTCTAGTGCTTTGACAACTCATCATCTACTCATTTCCTCCTCCCCAAGTGTTAGACAAGCTTCTATTACAAGAATTCTGGAAGAAATTCATGGATGTTTTCATCCAGATCACAAAGTCTAAGAAAGCACACTATGTTCAACCAATCGGCCTGGTCATCATACTATCACGAATCATGCCCATATACAAATTTATTCCAATGAACTGTCAAAGCTGGAAATTTTGACAGCTGAGCCAATCTTCCACTACAATCCTAAGAAAATATTTCAGAATTATTGAGAACTAAAAAACCTAGACTTTCAGCATACATAAACAAGAAGAGAAGATTCATAACATCATGGACTAGAAATGGATTGGTAGAAGACTAAGGGGAATTTTCAAATGGGAAAGCAACAACTCTTCAAACTTTTTTGGAGAAAGAATAAAAGAAAAGGGGCATGAGGAAGAGGAAGACAATTATAGTAAGTTCATATTTACTTGTAAACTCTAGGACGGTTTTGATAACTTCAAAGCTTGTATGAATAATCAAATCAGAAGCTTCAAAATTGGATGTACAAGGATCTACTCAATAGGATTAATATCTTAGATACCATGGTTTTCAATAAGCTGGAATATATCCTCCCTCAATTTATGTGGGGCAAAGAAAGGAGGAAAGAAAGGCTTCAATTGCTTTCTTAAAATTTGGGATACTTGCACCCTCAATAGTGATAATAGAGGACATTGGATGACTAATATACTCAAGGAACAGATTTAGAAAGTACATGGATTGTAAGGATGATAAAATAAGAATCCACCAAGTCTTTATCCAGGATATTGACCAAATATTGAACATTAGAGTTCAATGTTAAGGCTAGGATGTTTCCTTTCTAGAATATGTTGATAGTGCTAAGGCTAGGATGTTGTCTTTCATCATTGCTACATGCATTTTCTAGGTGCCCTAAATCCTCAAGCTCCAAAAATTGATTATTCGACCCCTTGGAACACTACAAAGCCACTTCCTTCATTGAGGATGTACCCTTCTGAAGTCCCAAAATTCCAAAGTCCCGAAGATTGAGCTTTGTCACTTCAAAATTTCAATACATTATTAAGGATGTACCCCTTCTAAAGTCCCAAAATTCCAAAGTCCTGAAGATTGAGTTTTTGTCAATTGAAAGTTTCAAGACATTAGAGAATATCTCACCTATCTCACCAAATCTCAAAAACCCAAAATTATCTAGGCTTGAAAGCCTTTTGGCATTCGGATGCTTCAAAGGATTTCATAACTTTGCCAACTTTCTCACAAAAGCCTTTTTCATTTTTTGGGATTTCAAAACAAAAAGAACGCTATCATCTCAACACCTTGAATTTCAAAAGTGGAACCCCCATCATATAACTTCTCAATTCTAGGAGATCAATAGCCTGAGATTTAATAAGTGAAACCCCTCCTAAAACACGAGGGTCCAAACTATCCCTATGCACTAACCAACTCGTGGAAGACTGAACATAAAACAAAAGAAGCATCGCATCAGGAGTACAAAATTGACATTTTCCAGCCCCCATATAGAGAGATAGTATGGTTATTGTGTAAAATATATAGATAAGTCAATATGAAGGCCATGTACCATTATAATGTCTGAGTAAATGTACAAGTTTCGATGTAGTGAGCAAGATCTACTGGGGACAAGTACAACCAATCAGTGATTCAATTCATTACCAGGAACAACATTTCCTCAATCCAACACATTCAATTTAGTTTCTTATGTAGTCTATACACTGTTACCTACCCCAAAATGCCTAAGGGAAATTACAATTGATCAAAACATCATAACGGTCCACCTCTAGTAGCCACTGATATCAAAGACAAAACAAATAGCTTCTTCAACAAAATGCATTACTTGTTCAAAGAGTACTCACATAGAACCACAGAAAAAATACAGCAGTTATTGAGACGGAAATATGCTTATTTCTTCCACAAAAATTGTAATATTGTGTCTAGTGCTTTGACAACTCATCATCTACCCATTTCCTCCTCCCCAAGTGTTAAACAAGCTTCTATTACAAGAATTTTGTAGGAAATTCATGGATGGTTTCATCCAGATCACAAAGTCTAGGAAATCACACTATGTTCAGCCAATCAGCCTGGTCAAGCATACTATCATGAACCATGCCCATATACAAATTTATTCCATTGAACTTTCAAAGCTGTATATTTTGACAGCTAAGCCAATATTCCACTAAAATCCCGAGAAAATATTGCAGAATTAATGAGAACTAAAAAACCTAGACTTTCATAAGAAGACCTTTCTTAGAGCGGGAAATCCTCCCCTGTGTCATTGGATTGAGAAATAATCCTCCTTTGTATCACTGTATTAAGAAACAATGCTCCTCTATGTCACTGGCTTGAGAAACAATACTCATGTGTGTTTCTGGATTGAGAAACAATGCCCCTTGTATTGCTAGGTTGAGGAAAAATGCTCCATCATGCTTAGAATATACCTTAAGGGGTCTCAAGGGACATAGAAACTTGGTATCATCTTGAGAAAGGTCAATCAAGTTTTGCAGGGTGAATTCAAATACTTTTTGTTAGGTGTCACCCTATGGAAACAAGATACTAGGTGGAATAAAAGGGGATTGTAGTGGCTAATACAACAATTAGAGATGCAATGGTAGGACCTATAAATATCTTAGTGTTTCCCCTGAATATCTACCAAATCATTTGTGATTAGTGTTCCTTCATGGTATATTCTTTCTACCACAAGGGTACCACTACTTAGAACTATGGAATGTTGAACTACATGAACTCCTGTTTACTGATCTTGGTTGAAACTTGAGGAAGGACCTAAAGGGCATAGATTGTAAAAATGGATTACCTCTCCACTTTAGAATCTGATGCTGCTAGGATATAGATATTTCATGAGAGTATCCATGAAATAAGACTATGAATGGAAGTTTGCTGCAAAGGGTGATCAAATTCTAAAGAAGATGGATCCTCAATCAACTTTTTGTTCAACTAATGATGAAATTGCTATTGGTACTGCTCCTGGGGATGCTTGTAGTTCTGTTGGTTCGGTTGTTGTTGCCCGGAATTATGATGCTTCAACTACTCATTTCACTGCTGATGGAAATGATTCCATTTCAACTGATGCTGCTTCTTATTTGAATGATGAGGTCAAGATCTTGGAGCACAAGCCTCACTACTCGGCCATTCTCACACCCAACTACATACCACCTTCGTCGGCATGGATTCTTTTTTTTTCAATGAATAAATTTCCTAGATCTAGCAACAAATTATCCTTCTCATTTCAATTAAACTAATAAAAAAACATAATTCGTATAGATCATTATGAAAATATTTCTGATTTGTTATTTTATACATCATATAGCTAATTATAACCTCGGCATTGCAATAAATCTAAAGGAATACATACAGAAGAACCAAAATAATGATAAGAAGAGAAGAATACGCACAAACCTCAATCAATATATCTATGGCCAACCTCAAGATTTATTCCACTAAATCATCATGGACTCTAGAGGACTGGTACCAGATCATGAGCAGAAAAATCAAAAGCACAATGGCCACGCCAACAGGAGATCCCTCGGCCCTGTGAATGGAAGAGGGATCCCCACCACCGTAGAAAGTAGAAATACTATTAGTGTTGGAAGAGGAGGAGAGCCACCTTATGATCAAGATCAACACCACGGGTGTCGCCATGACCAAGACTAGATTTATCTCGCCCACCATCTCCACCAGATTGCTCTGTTCTGAAAACAAAAGTGGCACCACAAGAATCACGGCTACTACAGCTACCAGGAGAAGAGAATAGGGTGGAGAAGAAGCACATGAAGGTGGGTATGTAGTGCCATGGTTCGAGCCTTGGCCGGACCCTTGGATACTATATTATAGGATTAGAATTAACTATTGGGGAGCTACAGATTGCACAGGATATGAAAGGAGACAGGGCATATTTGGGTATTTTTGTGTGATAGAGACCCCACCTGCAATGCTTATGGTGGAAGATATTCATCGACATGGATTCTTATGTGTCCATGAGAACGCCAGTGAAACCCCAACCAGTAAAGCAAGCCCCAACCAGTAAAAAATGGGGGCGAATGTAACTCCAATCCCCCTCCTACCTAGTAAATCATGGCGAAGGGCATTCAAATCCGCTCCAAACCAAAATTCGGGAGGCGAATTCATCGTTTAAATGTTTATGCGCGTTTATTTGTTTTGGATAACAACTAATAATTAATTATTTTTAAAATAATTATAGGGCTAACTATATAAGACTATACAAAATGGGTTTTATATAAAAAAATCGCCTCTCCAAAATCTAAAGCCCTTTAAAATTCGCCCTTAAAATTTTCCCTACTCCCAAGTAAATACTCTGCTAGAATTAAAACTTAGGGAAGTGATGAAGAAATTACAGCTGAGGAACATGTAGACAAATTCAATGAATTCATAGACAGAGAGGAGGTAGACCATGAAGATGTCAAAATGAGACTATTTTCTCAAAGTTTCATTGGTGAGGTCAAAAAATGGTTTAAATCCTTAGCTCCAAGAAGCTTGCATAATTGGAATCATTTTGAGGATAGTTTCTTGAGAAAATGGGGGAATAGAACAAACTCTATGCAAGCCCTCACTGAATACAATAGTCTGAAAAGAGTTGGAGAAGAAACTATCCAAAATTTCTCCTAGAGATTTAATAAAGTCTATGATTCCATCCCTGTTCATCTTAAACCTCCACCAGGAGTTGCTCAATTGCGTTATGCTGAGGCATTTGACTATGACTTCTCTATCCTACTTAGAGAAAGAGAATCTCCTTCACTAGCAGAGATGAAAAATGATGTTGTGAAGGTAGAAGTAAATATGATAGCAGCTAAGAAGTATAAGATGGGTAAAACCAAACTAAAATAAGAATAAAAGCCTTCCACGTCATATGATAAGTTTGATTCTATGATGAAGACTATGGAAAAACTCATGGATAGGCTTGCCCATACTTCTGCACCTCCTGCACAACATGAGCCACAATTTAGAAATCCACAGTTTAGAAGGCCTCAGAATCAGCAAAGAACAAGGGAAAATAGAAATCAACCTGACCCTCAAGCAAGGCCTCCTTTTCAGCAGAACTTAATTGATGAAGATGAAACTCAGCCTGAAATTCAAGAAGACTCCATTCACCTCCTAGATGAAAACATGTCTGGAATTTTTTTTACCAAAGAAGAGCATGATGAGTCTGATCATGATGTAAATAAGGGTGAGGAAAAATATGACTTTCTTAAGGGTTATCAACATGCAATATTTGAGATGCAGAAGCAATACAATATCAGAAACAGAAATGTTCCTATCACCGAAAATAAAACACAGCCCAAGAAAGATGCTCCTAAAGCAGCTAAGGCTAGAAAAGATCCACCACCTCCTCCTCCTGTCAAATAGATTGAAAATATTACTTTTGTTTTCAGTTTGGAGAATGAGATTTCCAAAATCAAGATCCCAGTCCCTTTTGGAGAAATTCTTAAGATGAATGAGTATAGAAGTAAAATTGTAAAAAATTTGAATTCTCAACCAGGAGCTTCAGATATCCTTAATTTACAAGAAAACCATCCTACCATCTACTTGGGACCAAGATTGGAAGATGAGAAGAATGAAGAAGTACCTCCTTTCTATGTCAGCCTTAGTATCCATGACATGACCTTACACAATGCCATGTTGGATTCAGGCACTTCTCATAACCTCATGCCTAAGGTGATTATGGAGAGGATGGGTTTGGAGATCACTAGGCCATACAAGGACTTGTTTTCTTTTGATTCTAAAAGAGTTAAATGCATTGGATTGATAAAAGATGTTGTTGTTTTCCTTACATAAGTCCCTGCCAAGACAGTGGTAATGGACATTGTGGTAGCAGATATTCCACCCAAGTTTGGCATACTCTTATGCAGATCTTGGGCAGCAAAAATCAAAGGCACCATGCAGATGGACTTGACATATGCCACCATTCTTGTTTTTGGTGAGCAAAGAAGACTGTATAGAGAGAAGATGGCTTATATGGTAAGAAGCAAGGATAAAACTCAAAATTTTCCAATTTATGTTGTTGAAACTAAATTAGGATCAACAATTCTTTTCAATGAGCTAACTGATGAAACAGAATATGAAAGGAAAGCAGAAATTCAGGAAGTTGAAAATCAGAAGGCTGAAAATTAGGGAATCATAGAAGAAAAAGCAGAGGGTTGGTGGTTGTTGCACTTTGATGGATCTGCTGGAAGAGAGGGGGCTGGAGCAGGCATTTGGATCACAACTCCTGATGATGAAAGTAATTTCTGTTCTTTAAAATTGAACTTTGATTGTACAAATAATATGGTTGAGTATGAATCTCTATTTTTGGGTTTGCAAATTTTGAAAAGATTGGGTGCCCAAAAATTTCAGTTTGTGGAGATTCTGAATTGGTAATTAAACAAGTTGAAGGAATATATCAGACCAAGGATGTGAGGATGAGAGCTTACATAAATCTGATCATAGAGATGTTGGAAAATTTTCAAGAATATTCATTTATTATGAAAGAAGGGATCAAAACTCAGTAGTTGATTCCATAGCTATTTCTGCAAGTCTGTTGTCATCCCTGTACATTACAATGAGAAGTATGAGGTTGAAGTTAGTCATAGGCCTGCTATCCCAGACAACATCATCCATTGGCAAGTGTTTGAAGATGACTAGCAAGTAAAAAATTTCATAGAGTTGAAAGAGGAGTTTTAAAGCACACAAGTATATCAGCAAAACATGCTTGCTAAAACTAAGGGTAATTCTGAAGTTTTGCAGTTGAAGAATAATTGTATACCCAAGGGTCTTATTCCACTTGAAAAGCTTTTTGACCAAAATTATGTGTTCAAATCTCCTAGAATGCAGGTTGATGATGAAGAGGTAGAGAATTGTAATCTTGGTACAGTAGCAATGCCTAAATGATAAAACTTTCTAAGTTTATTTCTGTGGAAATGAAACAGAAATATATTGAGATGATGAAAAGGTTCATTGATGTTTTTGCATGTAGTTATGCTGATTTGAAGAAATATGATCCTACTATTATTCAGCATACCATTCCTATTAAATAAAATGAGAAACCTTTTAAATAGAAGTTGAGAAGGATTAATCCACTGCTCATGCCTCTGATTGAAAAGGAAATTAAGAAGCTCTTTGATGCAAAAATTATTGTTCCTATCATATTCTAAAAATGGTTTTCTAACTTAGTACCAGTCAGAAAGAAGAGTGGAGAGATCAGAATCTCCAGTGATTTCAGAAACTTGAACAAGGCTTATCTGAAAGACAATTACCCTCTACCTAAGATGGATCAAATTCTGCAAAATATTGCTGGTTCACAAAGGATGTCTATGCTAGATGGTTTTTTAGGATACAATCAGATATTAGTGCACCCAGAAGACCAGGATAAAACTACTTTTACCACACCATGGGGGACATTCATGTATGCCAATATGCCCTTTGGTTTGATGAATGCAGGAGCGACCTTTTAAAGAGAAATGGACATTGCCTTTGCTGAGGAGAAGGATAAGTTCACTACAAGGAAAATACCCTCTAGCAGATGTTTTTGAGGAACCCCATAGAAAAATACCCCACACATCTATTTCTAACGGAGGTTACTAGAGGAGGTTGGCGGGCGGAGGGTTTTGCAGATATTTTCCGCTCGGTGCGCTTATCATTAAACATCACCCTGGTGCTTTGGAATACGGAAAGCACCGGTGCGCAAAAAAACATTGCCACATCGGACACCATGCACTCCATACACACCCGCTCGATGCATCATATTATTCTATAGCACCTGTGCGTCACAACTTTTCCGCGCCAGTGTCTTATAAAACACCACGCCAAAACCGAAACCACCTGGTGCGGTAGAAAGAAAATGCACCAGTGCATCATAAAACAATGCACCAAAACACAAACCAACCTGTGCATTTGTAAGAAATAGAACCAGTGCGCCTATAAACCACGCGCACTAGAAAAGGGTTTTAAAAAAAAAAAAAAAAAACGGCAAAAAACCTGGTTTTTTCATTTTCCAGTGCTCCTGAGCTCTCAATTACTAGTGCACGCTCTACCATAGAACGCACCAGTGCGCAAAAAACATTGGCACACCGGACAGCATGCACGACGTACACACCCACCCGAGGCGTCCTATTACGGTCACGCACCGGTGCTTCAGTAATCTTCCGCACCGGTGCATCATAAATCACTGCGCCAAAACAGAAACGTGCCGGTGCATTCTTATCCAAGAGCACCAATGCGCATATAAAATTACGCACCGGAATAGCATTAAATTAAAAAATAATATATAAAAAAAAAAATAATAATTAAAAAAAAAAAATTTAAAGCCAAAAAACCGGTGCTTTAAGACTATTTCGCACTGGTGCTTTATGAATATTCTACCCCGGCGCGTCATCAAAAAATCGCGCCAAAACTGAAACATCTTGGTGCGGTGTTAGGGAACAGCCCCGGTGCATTATTAACAATGCGCCAAATCTGACATCGCCTGGTGCGGTTTTAAGTAAGCGTACTGGTGCGCCTATAAAACCCCGCGCACCGGAACAAGGTTAAATAAAAAATAAAAAAAAATACGGCAAAAAAATCGCATTTTTCACTTTCCTCAGTGCTTCAGAGCTCTCAAGCACTGGTTCCATTTCCCCTTCTCTGAGCCGCCTTGACATCGGTGCTCTCATTGCACCCATTGCACACACTGCTGCTCTGCATTGGCCACCAATATCCAGCTTGCATTTTGAAAAACGGTGGGCAATTTTTCTTTTACAAATTTTATAGCCAATATGCCTCCTCGATGATGAAATGTACAGGTATTTTTCTAGTTTCTCCATAATTAAGCCTTTTAGTGGATTTTAATTTGAAATAACCATTAAAAAAGAAAAAGAAAAAATTTGTCGCGTGATGCACCTGAGCTGTTTGGCTCGCACCGGACAGCAGTGCTGCCTGTATAATTTAGAGGCTGCATCGCCGTTGGTGCTAACAGTATCCGCACCGTTTCCGGGGCAGTACCAAAAGGTTCCCCACATAATTTTAAATTAAAAATAAAATAAAATGAGGTGTGCTCATTTAGCCAGGTGCATCGTTGACCATGGGAATCCCAGTGCGGTGCATTAACAGAATTATCCACCCATGTGTATGTCAGCGCACTGCATTCTGCATTCCGAGAGGGTCAACGATGCAGCCAGGTAAAAGACCACACCGTCGACTATGTAATTGTCATGAATTTTATGCGTTGACACGACTATATGCTCTGGGGTGTATACTTCAGTCAGCGCACCGCTATTCTGAACTTAGATATAGTCAACAGTGCTTGAAAAATAGACAGCTGCACCAAGGCCGATGTGTTGTATTTCATTAGGGGTACCAACACCGGTGTGCTACAAAATTAAGCCGCACCGCCACCAGTGCGTGACTGTTTTTGTGGATCACCCACTGGTCTGTTTTTTTTTTTCCAAAAAAAAATATATGTATATTCCTAAATACATGTCTGTTTTAATTAAAAAAAATATTTAAAATGTCAATGATTCAGAGAGAAGAGGAGGAATAGCAGCAACAACAGGCTGAACAGTATGACATGATTCGCCAATGGGAGGCCCAAGAGAGGGAGAGAGATGTATACCCTCGCCCTATTACAGCAGATACCCAGGGGATCCTTAGGCAGGTAGGCCTCCTCAAGTTCTATGAGGAGGCTACTTCCCTAAAGGCCCATAGTGTGTTTTTGAGATATCTTATCCGCAGGTGGAATGCCCACCAATAGGCTTTCCAAGTTGTTCTTGACCAGTGGTACACACCCACTAAGGAGGATATTTATTTTATTACAAGACTATCGAGGAGAGGGGTGGATTTTCCCTCATTCCCAGACGTGCCAGCTGGTTGTGTAGCAGGAAGTCAGTTAGTTTACTCCTAGAGATACATTGGAGCACATGTACTATCTCCTTCAGAGTTTTAGGTACCTAGAGGTCAGTTACGTATAGGTGCTTTTGGTAGACAGGACGTGCAGTGCCTCTCACTTATCATTTCGACCATTTCACACAACGCCAGTGATGGGCAACGCATTAGTTGTCCGCTTTTATAGTATGTTGATTATTTAGTACAGCAGCCACAACTTTTCAGGTGATCTGCCATTTTTTTGCAATAGTTTAGTACGTCCTTAGATAGATGTCATGCTCATGCACAAGGGAGGGTCAACTTCCCTTTTGCTTCAGATCTGTTTTGTTTATTTTTTTGAGAGGTTTCCAAAGATGAGACCTAGTTTTGTTCGACAACCTTGTAGGCCGATGTTCGAGGCCCGGATGCACATGTGGGGGAAGATGATGCCCAAAAGAGAAGACACTATGTTTCCATCCAGGATATCGCATGATGCACTGGACTTACTAGCCAGTGTTGATGGGCTTCATCCCTTCATTATGGTCTCGTGTCCTTATGATGGATTAGATTGGCGAGGGTGTCCCAACGTCCTCTTCACAGATGATGAGCTGCAAGATGATAGAGGTAATATTACTATTTTATTTATATTTATTCTAACATGTTCTTTAACTTGTTTTTATTAAATTGTGTAATGAAATTGTCTAATTATTTTTGTGTACTTGTATATATTTTGCAGGCATTGGCTCTTTTGATGGCAAGGAGATGTGGGATCCACCACATGATCTAGGTGTGGATCCTGATGACGATCAGGACATGGCCGATGCCGAGGATGATCTTGATCAAGATGAGGCTGATGCAGCAGAGAGACATGCTCCTGCTCATGGTGTACCAGTACCACCTTTTGCTAGGCGCGGTCGACCTAAGACTAGATATAGGATGGAGTTGGGCAACCAACTCTGTGCATTGATTTTTGATGCGGGCATCGGGCCCACTCATTAAAGAGACATACAGGCCGATGATAGGTTATTACGGATGTGGAGAGGCATGTCGCGTAACATGTACGGCCTGATGCGGCATGTCGTAGGAGCTACGACATCTGTTACGCGACTGAGGAGGACTGTCCGTAGCTATAGGCATAGTCGAGCCGCGGCATGTGATGGACAATCCGCGAACAGCAACTCACATGCATCTCATGATCATTCACCTCGCGCCGCGCCTGATGAGCATGAGGCTCCACTAGCAGCATCTAGCAGTCATCATGGATATGAGGCTGGACCATCGGCCATGTCTAGTCAGCAACCTGCAACATCCATCAGTACTAGTCATGATCATGAGCAGGCGCTTTGACCATCGACCATCGAGGTTGCACTATTGACTGAGCAGGCCTCCACTATTACTGCTTATATTGATGTTGTACTACCACCAGCTGATACATCCATCAGTAGTAGTGATCATGATCATGAGCAGGCTCGACCATCAACCGTCGAGGCTGCACCCTTTACTGAGTAGGCCTCCACTTGTACTGCTATTGATGTTGTTATACTACCACCAACTGATCCATGACATTTATTACAGTGGTATATTTTTAACATTATATATATATATATATATATATATATATATATATATGGTCCATGTATTTTATGTTCATGGTGCAGTTGTACTTAATTTACGTGTTGGTGATCATCATGATGTGGCGCATATTGTTAGGTCATGTTAGATATGTTCATTTAATGTTTAGCTTGCACATAGATGTGTATATGTGATAGCATGAGTTATTTGACATGAGATGTATATTTGATATTTGTGTTGTGATGATGTTAATATATAATGTTAATTTGATGTTTGAATGTGTTTTTTAGTCGAATATGATGTTTGTACGATGGTTATCATGATCGTGATGATGTTTATTAATTAATTTAATATTAAATGACCATGATATTTATTAAATATTATGTCGTGATTGTAATTGAAATTTAAATTTTAATTGTATATAAAATTGTAAAATTGTATTTGTATTTGTACTAATTGTAATTTTAACTGTATTTGTATGTAAAATATTTATTAATGTAAAATTTTAGTTGTAATTGTAATATTTAATTTATTGTGAAATGATTGTAATTGTATATATGAAAAATTGTAAAATTGTAATTGTAATTCTAATTGTATGTAAAATTCTAAAATTGCAATTGTATTTGTAATTGTAATTTTAATTGAATTGTATGTAAAATATTTGTAAAATTGTAATTGTAATTGTAAATGTAATTGTATATAAAATTGTAAATGTAATTGTATGTAAAATTCTAAAATTGTAATTGTATTTGTAATTGTAATTTTAATTGAATTGTATGTAAAATATTTGTAAAATTGTAATTGTAATTGTAAATGTAATTCTATGTAAAATTGTATGTAAAATTAAAATTGTAATTCTCATTCTAATAGTAATTCATGTATGTGAAATTAATGTAAAATTGTAATTCTAATTCTAATCCTAATTGTAATTGTAATTTTAATTTTAATTGTATGTAAAATATTTGTAAAATTTTAATCCTATTAATGTGAAAATTTTAATTGTATTAATGTGAAATGATTTTATTAAAATATTTAAATTTCTAAATTTGCAAATAATTGTAAAATAACAAATCTAGAATAATACGAATTTTTGTAACATAATAAAGTCTAGAAAATAATGAAAATAAATTCATGTACTTTAGAATTATCATTATTTTATTACGATCTTACATACAAAAAAAAACTTTATATAGTCCGGTGCGCTTATCATCATAACACGCACCGGTGCGTCGTATTACGAAGACACACCGGTGCTTCGCAACTCTTCCGCACCAGTAATGAATAAACGCAAATAAAAAAACGCAACTCTATTTTCTTTAAGTGAAAAGAAAAATAAATAAATAAACCCGACAATTTGAAAAATGGCCGGCAAAATATTTTCGAAAATCTAATTTCATAAAATAATTCTTTAAATACTAAACATTTTTCATTATTTCACTTTTTTTGCTAAAATTTTCAGCCAGATATTTGCAGGAGACAGACCTGGAGCAAGAGAGCACGAGGGCATTGTGGAGCAGCGAAATACGTTCGAACAGAAGTATTCAGACAATTAGAAACCAAACCTCTGGTGATTCAAACCCTGTATCATAGAATTTCAAACCATCTTGTGATTAAATTTGATTATTTTATTTACTTTTTTTCTGCAGTTTTATCCATTTTTACCCTAAACCCTTCATTTTTTTGTTTTTCCCCTTTCTTCTCACTGTTTTTGTGATTTCAGAATTAGGGTTTTTCATTTAAGATTGACGTCCAACCCACGGGATGACTTGCATAGTCGGATCCCAATCCATTCGGCCATTGCATGAATTTTTGGAAAAAATGGATTTTCCTTTATCGGTGCGCCTTGCGTACGCTACTGCACCAGTGCACTATGTTATACATTGCACCGCGCAATTATTGTATAGTAAAAAAATCGAAAACATTTTTTTTAAATCTGTGCACCATATCTGAAATAAAGCATCGGTGCTCCATTTAACGAGGATAGCACCATACAGTGTATTACACCGTTTTTGCAGTGTGTTTATAATACCCCACGCACCGTATGGTCTATTACATTGTTTTGTGGTGCGTTTATAATACCCAATGCACCGTGCGGGCTATTATACTATTTTGCGGTGCGTTTTTAATATCCCCACGCACCAGTGTCTTGAGATTTATTTTCTACCTGAAAAGTTGAGAATTTATTTATAAATATATTAATGAATGATATGGTACAGGTTTCAGATTGATAAAGAAATGACTGACAAGAGATCAAGTAACAAAAATACTGTTAACACATCAAGAAAAGAAAAAAAGACAAGTTCTTTGTAAATTCTTTATAAAAAAATATTATTTTGAACTATAAGTAAGTTTAACTAATATGTATTGTTTACTGTGTATCATGCAGAGCCACAAAATGACGAAGCTCGATATGATTATTTCTAATCTAGGACCAGAAGAGCGTAAAAGTTTAATGGAAAAATTGCAAAAGGATGAATCAGGTGAATGAAAAAATACTATCGATCCAATATGAGTTCATTTTTTTAATTATCATTAATAATATACTTAAAATTATTAGATGACATGTGTCAAACAGTCTATTAATTCACATCTGTTTAATTTTCTACAGGGACCAACAACTAAGAAAAGGAATGTTGTTCTAAGAAAAGAAAAAAAATAGAACATGCAAATGAAAATGAATTGCTCATTAGCTCATCTGGAGTGGTGTTGGAAGTTAACAAAAGGGGGGGGAACTTTTACAAAAGTTTGAGGGATATAGTGTAACGAATGTGTAGATGTTCTTTCCACTTGCAATATAAAAATCAATCAAATGATTCCAAGAACCAAATTTTATCTAAACTACAGGAAGAGTTTCCAGACAATTGGTCAATGTGACATGTCAGACTTTTAATAGAAAAAACGTACAACAAAAAAGAAGGAATGAAAAAGTAATATTCCTTTAAATGTTTGTCTAGAATTATTTATAAATATCACTTTTGTTATATTTAATTTTCATATATCAATATAAAAAATAAATATTTTATTGTCATGTTACATTTTCAGGAAGATTATGAAAATCTCAAAAGATGAACGAGCTGATATCAGAAATATGCCAGTAGGAATGTCCAAAAAGGTGTACAAGGAGATGGTCAAAGAAATGGACAAAATTGCATCGCGAGAGGAGCCATCTCAACAACAACGTGCTTCAAATGTAATATGTAATCATTGAATTTTTCGATCATTAGGTAAAATAAATAAACAATTTAGCATTAAATATTAATTTTCAAGAATTTTCTTGCAGAAAAGAAAAGAAAATGGAACCCATTCAGCACATAAAACAAGACGACAAGGAAGAAAAGGGTTGATCTCTAAGTTTGTGAATAATTGTTACTTCCTTATAACAACTTAACTAGATTTCATTTTTGTATTTTTTAAGTTGTTTTACAAAAATCATCATTGAATGTCTTCAAACAGGTGCTAACATACAAAGAAGAACCATCAAACGAAGTGATTGAAATTGGGTTAAATATGGATTGTGAGTATATGTTGGCATATCAGAAATTAATTGTGGAATTTGTAAGCATCTATCAATCTTGTTTTACTTAGCTTCGTCTATAATTAATAGAACAAAAAAATCTTTTATATTAAATATATGATTTTTTATGGGGTATAAAACTTGCAGGAAACAAAGTATGGAACTGCGCCAACAAATGAAATTTTGAAAGATGGCATGGTACATGGTTTTGAAAGAATGTGTATAGTTTATGAGTCAATTGTTGCTATGGTACGTCATTTTTATTTTCGATTTACATTGATGTATATTATTTAATATTGGAATTTTCATTATTCTCACCAATGTATATACACTCATTCCAATTTATTTTTATGTTTGTAGATAGAAAATGAAGAAGAAGAAAACAATCAACGTCGTGAACACAACATTCCTGAAAATAACCCAAGTCATGGAAGTAGCTCTGGCAGTGACAACAGTTGAAGCGAAGAATGATGATCACTATGTAATTTGGATATCAAAGCAAGGCGTTTTATTTTTTGAAATATGTCTGTGAAATTAGACATTTTGTTTAATGTAATGGACATAGTGTCCCAATTGAAAGACAAAGGTATACGAATAGTAACTGTCCCATTTTGTATGATAACTACTATCTTATTCATATATATTATATATATAATCATAAAATATTTTATAATTTATTCTATTGCGTTCTCCATTGTTGTTCTCAAATGCACTAATAAAAATTTAATTCATATGAATATTGTTATAAGATATATATATGCGTCAACTTTTGATGAATAATGAATTTTTAAAAACCACAATAATTATGATATGATATAACAAATTAATCCAAACAGCACATTCAAATGCATTAATAAAAATGTAATTAATATGAATATTGCTATAAGATGTGTTGACTTTTGATGAATAATGAATTTAAAACAATCACAATAATTGGACTGTCACAGGTCGATGTTTCTAAAAAAAACAAAATGAAAACTGGTGTGTGCCAGTAACTATCTACCCGTGCGTTTATGTGTCTATACACACCGGTGTCGTTGTACAATCCATGGGCACTGCACAAATACTGATACCAGTTATAAATATCGGTGTGTTTGTGTGATACTACGTACTGGGGCATTTATGTATCTATAAGAATCGGTGCATTTTTTACAATCAATGGGCACCACACGAATACCGATACCAATTATAAATCTCGGTGCCTTTCTGTGATATGACGCACCGGTGCATTGATACAACCTATGGAAACCGCACAAATCCCAAGACCAATTAAAACGGCCCCATGCATTGTATGACCAACACTACGCCCGGTGCGGTTTTACACCTATTAAAAGTCCCTGTGTGTTCGTTTGACTGAGACAGCCCTGGGGCGCCGTCTGTTGGAAATATTGTCATTGATGGCAAAGGAGGCAGCACTCAGGCAAAGGCGGCAGCACTCAGGCAAAAGAGGCAGCGCTGTAGCAAAGGAAGGAAAAAGAGGCACAGCGAAAGTAGTAGAGGCAGCAAGAAGAAATTCAAAATGTAACAGTCATAGAAGCACAGTGAAGAACCGTTATCGGAAGATAGAGACAGAGGCAGAGTGACAGAAGCAGAGACAGAGGCAGAGTGACAGAAGCAGAGACAGAGGAAGAGTGACAGAAGCAGCGACAGAGGCAGAGAGCAGTTACAAAATTCCGGGAATCGCACTCTCCAACCAGCGGAGCAGAGGCAGAGACAGAGGCAGAGAGCAGTTACAAAATTCCGAGAATCGCTTCACTCCAGCGGCATATAATACAGAACCATATTCTGGGAATCGCACACTCCAACCGGCGTTATACAACATGAATCTTATTCCGGGAATCGCAGACTCCAGCCGAGCGTTACACATATAAAATAGAACCATATTCCGGGAATCGCACTCTCCAACCGGCGGAGCACATATAACAAATACAAACTTATTCCGGGAATCGCTTAACTCCAGCGACAATACAATGCATATAATACAGAACCATATTCCGGGAATCGCACACTCCAACCGGCGTTATACATATAATATAACACAAACTTATTCCGGGAATCGCTTCACTCCAGCGGCAAAAATATATATAAACATATATGTGCAGTGCATCACATAAACAAAGGTCCAAGGCATTTATATTATGGAGCGCATAAAACAAAGTTTTATAAGGTGGGACCCCTCCCCAATCGCAATCGGAGATCGCAAGGGCAGTGGAACATCACAACAGAAAGTTGCGATTGTGATTGAAATGGCGGACCCGATCGTGTTATAAGCAGGAGTTGATAGATGCTAATCGCATCCGAGTTCCCAATCGCATGTCTTTTGTAAAACGCTGTGATTGAAACGGCGGACCCGATCGTGTTATAAGCAGGAGTTGATAGATGCTAATCGCATCCGAGTTCCCAATCGCATGTCTTTTGTAAAACGCTGCGATTGAAATGGCGGACCCGATCCTGTTATAAGCAGGGGTTAATACATATTTGAGTTACGGTCAAATCGCATCGGCACTGGTCAATCGGAACATATGTTAAAGACTTGCGATTGCGATTGGAAGACCGGACCCGATGGGTCTATAAACCATGTTTAAAAAAGTGTTTGAAGTCCAGTTCCAATCGCATCGGAAAGAAACAAACCATTGCAACACATATTAAAGAACTTGCGATTGTGATTAAGAGTTCGGACCCGATGGACTTATAAATTATGATTAACAAAGATTTCAGCTCCAGGTTCTAATTGCATCGGAAATGGTCAATCGCATCGGAGAATATAAAATACGACTCATATACCACTTATCCGGACCCGATTGGTATATAAACTACGACTCATATACAACTTGAGTTCCAGGTCTAATCATATTGACAGCCAATCCTTATGGACGTCGGGTTATTTGCAAATAAATTGTATATATTATATATGTTGAATAACGTTTGAATATGATCCGGGGGCATAGCACATATGATATATAATGGTTATTGAGTTATATATATAACACGGTTGCGATAAGCCGCGTGGTCTCTAGACCCACGGACCTTAGCTTTACGGGAGGGCGATTATTAACGCTTGTGATATATGTATGTTCCGGCCTGCGGAACCTGCCACATCAACAAGACACTAATGGCATAAAAGGGATTGGAATTCCTCCAGATTTACAGTCAGCGGATATAAAAGGCACATTTACACATATGCAGCAGTTACACCATAGCAGAGGACAAAAGAGCAAACAGATCCGAAAGAAGATAAAACATAGTCACAGAAAAGACAAAGATAGCCAAAAAAAAGACAAATGCGTACCAATTCAAAAGACTAAATGAGTTGAGCTGGAGTTCTCATTTAAATTTGAATGTAAATGTTTTATTTAAATTTTTATTGTTTGTGATGAATTGGCAAGTCTCCGAGAGAAAACAAACTCCCACTGTAATGTTAAAATTGACACCTACAGTTATAATTTCTGAGTAAGCTGATAAAAGGAGTGAGAAGGCAGAAGGCAAAGAGACATGACTTTCCATTTCGAATTCCAAGCAGAATACAAATAGTCATGTGAGGAAATCTATAAATAATATCATCTTGATATGCAGAGTGAGTTTTTTTTTTTTTTAAATGAAGAGAGACTAAATCGAGAGAAGGCAGAATATAGAAGAGTAAGACAGAGAAGATTAAGAAAAGCAGAACAGAAGGAGAAGCTACAGAACAGAGCTGATATCTGAGGTAAATCAGCAAACTTTCAGTTTGATAAATTGAGGAAGTTGGAGCTTCCCTATCAAGTTGCGGCTTGATAGTCGTCAGTTGTAGCTGACTGAGGTTGGAGCCTCCTGTAGGTTGGTGCCTGCAGAAAACTGAAGGGAGTTGGTGCTTCCTTGCAAGTTGTAGCTTGCAGAATTGAGGTAGGAGCCTCCTGTAGGTTGGTGCCTGCAGAAAAACAGTCGTGAGAGGGAGTTGGAGCTTGCCTTTGCATCACAACAATAATAAGATGTGGTTTTCTCCCTTTATGGGTTTCCACTTATATCTGGTGTCTCTGTGCATGATATTTATGTATTGATCTGATATGTATCATTTGCTTAATACCTGTTGCTCTCAAATTAAGTCTACTGCTCTATTAAACTAATACTTTCAGATTACATTCTAAGATTACTCTCACATCAAATAGAGTTTGAAATGAAGGTGTAAATAAGTTTATTGAAAAGTTTAAAAGATCAGGAATGTATTAAAATGATTCACCCCTCCCCCCTCTCAGTTTAATTAGAGATTCAACAATTGGTATAAGAACCGGTTCCTTTGTACAAGTCTAACAACTGAAAGGAGATCCTAGGTTCCCAAGATGGCTAGTAAAGAAGGATGCTCAACCAATAAAGCCCCTTTCTTCACTGGTGAAAATTATGCTTTCTGGAAAATCAGAATGAAGACATACATAATGTCTCTGGGAATAGAAGTCTGGGCTGCTGTGGAATTAGGATATGCCCCGAAGTCAAATGATACAGAAAAATAAGCTAAAGAAAGCTTTGTAGCTAATGCAAAAGCCATGAATGCCATCCTGAATGGATTATGTGAAGCAGAGTTTATTAAAGTAATGCACAAAGACACTGCCAAGAAAATATGGGATACTCTTGAAGGCATACATGAGGGAGACCAGAAAGTAAAAACTGCCAAACTTCAAGTATATAGAGCCCAGTTTGAAAACTTAAAAATGAATGATGATGAAGATGTTGGCAGCTTATTCTTAAAAGTTGCGGAAATTGTTAACAATATGAAAGCCCTTGGAGAAACCATACCAGAAAGTATAGTTGTGCAAAAGATTCTAAGATCACTCCCACCCAGATTTAATCCCAAGGTATCTGCAATAGAAGAGACAGCGGATTGGGAGACTTTGACCATGAACCGGATACTTGGAAATCTAACAGCTATGAAATGAGGCTCCCACAGAAGAAGCCAAGTACAAGGGAAGCAGCATTCAAAACAGAAAAAAGGAAAGAAGAAAAGGAAGAAATATGCTCTTGCTCTGATGAAGAAGAGGCTAAATTTGTCAAGAAATTGGATAGAGGCTCGGGTAGATACAAAGGTAAACTTCCCTTCAAATGCTTTAACTATGGAAGAGTTGGACATTATGTTGCTAAATGTCCTCACAAGAAAGTAAGAAATCAAGCTCAAGAATCAGAGAAAGACACATCAAAGTTCTGGCAGAAAGGAAAGAAATTCAGCAGAAAATCCTTCTATGCTCAGCAAGACAGCAGTGCATCTGAAGACTCAGATGAACCCTCAAGTGAAGAAGGAACCTCAGAATTTTTATTGATGGCCATAAAAGATCTTGAGGGACTCCTACTAGAAGATGAAGAATAAGAAGGGGAAGTAGACCTTGAGGGGGAGCTAAGAAGTGCTCTGGAGGAGATTGACAGACTCAAACTAAAATGCAGAAAACAAAAAGAGATTATCCTAAAATGTGTGAAAGAAGAACAAAATTCAGAAGTCCTCATGCAGCTGAAGGTAAAGCTTGAAGAAGCCAAGAAGATAGAAGATATGTTACTTCAGCAAATCAAAGATAAATCTCGAGAACAAGAGAAGCTGGAAGAAGAAATTTTGTGTCTGAGAAAGAAATTAGAAAATGCTCAACAGAAAGTTTCTATATACCCTTCTCAAACAACAAGCTCTATTAAGTTGAATGAAATTTTGGTTGCTCAAAGATCCCCTATGATAAAGACTGGAATAGGCTACGAAGGAGAATCGAGTAAAGGAAAAGAAAAGGTTGACAGAGAGATTATTTTTGTAAAAGCAAAGAAGGATGAGGAAGTAGCTCAAATAATTCCAACAAAAGAAGAAATCTGCAATAAGAGAGACAAAGAGTAGAACAAACCTCTAGTAACAAAGAATATAATGAATACTAAGATGGCAGAAAAAGAATCATATGCCCCTAAGTATATCAAATTTGGAAGTCATCAGAGGAAATTCTTCCCTCCTATGAAGAATGCCACCTGCTATGTCTGCCACAAGCCAGGACACATTGTTGCATATTTTTATGCAAGGAAGAGTAATTCAGACCTGCAAAAGATGCAAACAGTGAAGAGGCTATCTCAAACAAACAAATGGAGAAAACAACCTTACATCAGGTATGCAAATAATTTCTATGGTTATTGTTTTTATTGTAAGGAATTTGGCCATAAAATTATTGAATGTAGAAAGTATAGACAAAGACTGATGTTCAATACCTCAAGGAGGTTTATGAGTCAAAGCGATTTTGTTCATGCTCACAGTTCTGCAAAAACTATAATCAAATGTTCAAAAGGGGGCCTCCAGTGGATAAAGAAGGTGAATAACTGTGACCTGGCTCTAACTGCTCAAGATCTGAAAAGCCAGTGGTACTTGGACAGTGGCTGCTCCAAACACATGACTGGAGACAGAAGAAAGTTTATAACTCTTGATGAAAAGAAATATGGCAATGTTATTTTTGGTAATGATAAATCAGGAAAGATCAAGGGAAAAGGCTCAGTCAGCATAGACAATGGCAGAGGAAAAGCCCAAGAGGTACTATTTGTGGATGGACTGAAAGCAAATTTACTGAGTGTCAATCAGATGTGTGACAAAGGCTGTGAAGTTCTTTTTAGAGCACAAGATTGTGTAGTCAGGTCAAGCACAACAGGAAAGACTCTGCTCAAAGGTGTTCGAACAGAGAACAATGTATACATAGTGAAAGAGGAAGATGAAGCCTACCATCTTAGCAAACTTGAGGAGTCATGGTTGTGGCATAGGAGATTGGGACATCTCATCTTTGACCATATCATCAAATTGAGCAAGAAGAAAGCTGTCAAAGACATGCCAGAAATAAAAAGGCCTTCAAGTACTATATGCAAATCTTGTCAATTGGGGAAACAGACTCGCAAATCCTTTAAATCTAAAGAGGAGTTGTCAACAAGAAGACCACTCCAGCTTGTGCACATGGACCTGTGTGGACCTGCTAGAACTAGAACACCAAGTGGAGAATCCTATTTCATGTTGATAATAGATGACTTCTCCAGAATGACATGGGTTGCCTTTCTCAAAAATAAATCAGAAGCATTGGAAAAATTTAAGATATTCGGAGCATTAGCAGAAAATCAAACTGGATGCAAGCTGAAATGTATCAGATCAGACAGAGGAGGAGAATTCACAGATTATGACTTTGCAGACCTATGTAATGAACATGGAATAAAACAACAATTTACTATTGCAGGGACACCTCAGCAGAATGGAGTAGCAGAGAGACAAAACAGGTCTGTACAACAAATAGCTATAGCTATGATGCAAGAGAATTATGATGCAAGAGAATAATATTGCTCGACGCCAGGCGGAAGCGGTACACAGCGTTACCTTATCATAATAAAGCTCACTTAAAGACTGGCGGTGACAAGACTCCATATGAATTATGGCGCTTGGAAAGCGACTTCAATAAAAAATTTCGAGTCTTTGGTAGCAAGTGTTACATAAAGAATAATGATGAAAACCTTGGGAAATTTGATGGAAAATGAAGGGATTTTTCTAGGATATGCTTTCAAATGGAATGGTCTTTCTGACAAGACTCTTCGGAAAATAGTTGAAATTATTGATGTGAGATTTGATGAAGAATTTCCAAACAATACAAGAAATACAGATTGCTGCAGTCCATCAGTTAATCATAAAGAAGAAGACTGGAATGATGAAGAAACTAGCAAGACAATAGAAGATGCAGAGCTGAGCTCAAAAACCCCCCTCAAGATACACTCAGAAGAACCATCCTGAAGATCAGATCATTGGAGACAAGAGAGTAGGGGTCCAAACAAGAAGGCAGCTAACTGAACAGAAAAAATAGGTATACATAGCCATGCTATCACAAATAGAGCCAAAGAATTTTGAAGAAGCCAGCAAGGAAAAGTATTGGGTGAATGCTATGAATGAAGAATTGAACCAAATTGAGAAGAACAATACATGGGAACTAGTTCCTAGACCCACTGAGAAAAATGTCATAGGCTCAAAATGGGTATTAAAAGATAAAATGAATGAGCAAGGACAAATGTGTGAGGGTACAAAGCAAGGCTGCTCGCAAAAGGTACTCACAAATAGAAGGACTTGATTATGATGAAACATTTGCCTAGCTAGAATGGAAGCTATCGGAATGTTCACAGCATTTGCACATCTTGCTCAGACTTCAAGGTATATCAAATGGATGTAAAGTCTGCTTTTCTTAATGGAGATCTAGAAGAAGTGTACATGGAACAACGAGAAGGCTTCTCATTGACAGACAGAAAAGACTATATATGCAGACTGAAGAAGACCCTATATGGACTGAAACAGGCTCCTCGTGCTTGGTACTCAAGACTGCATAAACATTTGCAAAAACAGGGTTTTAAGAGAGGTGGAGTAGACAGCAATCTATACATAAAAGCCCATGAAAATGAACTCCTGATTGTTGTAGTGTATGTTGATGACATTATGTTTGGAAGCAACAAGGATGAACTAGCAAAAGGGTTACTCTGATGAGATGAAAATAGAGTTTGAAATGTCCATGATTGGAGAGCTCAGTTTCTACTTGGGATTACAAATTCAGCAAAAGAACACAGGCACATTCATCTCTCAAGAAAAATACTTAAAAGAAATGCTGAAAAGATTCAAAATGGAGGACTGCAAACCTGTGACAACCCCCATGATCACGGGATGCAAGTTGTGTGCTGATGATGGGACTGCAGATGTAGATCAAAAACTCTACAGATCCATGGTAGGAAGCCTATTGTATTTGACAGCATCTAGACCAGACATCATGCTAGCAGTAGGACTAGTGGCAAGATATCAAGCAGCACCTAAAAAAAACCATCTTCTGGCAGTAAAAAGAATACTTAGATATCTACAAGGAACAACACAATATGGGCTTTGGTATCCTAAAGGCAAAAGCTTCACCTTAACATCGTACACAGATGCAGATTGGGCCAGCTGTGTGGATGATAGGAAGAGTACAAGTGGAGGTGCATTCTATCTAGGAGAAAGTGCGAGGTAGCATGGCTAAGCAAGACACAAACATCTATCTCTCTATCTACAGCAGAAGCATAATATATAGCAGTAGCAGCATGTTGTACACAAGCTATGTGGATGAAGCAAACACTTCAAGACATGAAGGTAAGCATTGATGAACCTATCTCAATCAAATGTGATAATATAAGTGATATAAGTATATCAAAAAATCTTGTGCTTCATTCAAAAACTAAACATATCCCAATCAAGTATCATTTTCTCCGAGAAAAAGTGGCTCAGAAGGTAGTAAAGCTGGAATATGTACCAACAAAAGAACAGGCAGCTGATATATTTACCAAACCTCTTGCTAGAGAACCATTTGAATACTTGAGAGACAAACTAGGGGTAGTGTCTTGTAGATACTATTCTCTAATATGAAGAGAAATTAGATCCTGGGGGAGAACAAACGAAGATATCTCGGGGAGGGGGAGAACAGCCAGCAAGATAAGCATAAAACAAGTCCACAGGATCAGCATTATCAGTATTATCAGCATTATCAATATTATCGGCATTCATAAGCAACAAGAATCTTTCAATCGTAAAATGCAGCATCTCTGTCTGCAATATAGCACATATTATAGGCACTACAAATGAAACACAACATAGTCCAATTTCGGCGGAAGAGGACCTAAACGTAACTCAGAGAAAGGAAATACAATGACAGAACCCCTACAGAGAGATGAGGAGTCATCCTTTGCCATTGACGTCAAAGGGGGAGGAAGAACAAATAGCAAACAGGAAGAGCAAGCAACAAGAGAAAGAGAAAGCAAACAGAGAAAGTGGATTGCCATCAATGCCAAAGGGGGAGACTGTTGGAAATATTGGCATTGATGGCAAAGGAGGCAGCACTCAAGCAAAGGAGGCAACACTCAGGCAAAAGAGGCAGCGCTGTAGCAAAGGAAGGCAAAAGAGGCACAGCGAAAGTAATAGAGGCAGCAAGAAGAAAGTCAAAATGTAACAGTGATAGAAGCACAGTGAAGAACCGTTATCGGAAGATAGAGACAAAGGCAGAGTGACAGAAGAAGAGACAGAGGCAGAGAGCAGTTACAAAATTTCGGGAATCGCACTCTCCAACCAGCGGAGCAGAGGCAGAGACAGAGGCAGAGAGCACTTACAAAATTCCAAGAATCACTTCACTCCAGTGGCATATAATACAGAACCATATTCCGGGAATCACACACTCCAACCGACGTTATACAACATGAATCTTATTCCGAGAATCGCAGACTCCATCCGGGCGTTACACATATAATACATAACCATATTCCGGGAATCGCACTCTCCAACCGGCGGAGCACATATAACAAATACAAACTTATTCCGGGAATCGCTTCACTCTACGTATTACAATGCATATAATACGGGGTATTAAGAATACATACACTTAATAATTATACATATAACAAATACAAACTTATTCTGGGAATCGCTTCACTCCAGTGGCAAAAATATATATAAACATATATGTGCAGTGCATCACATAAAAAAAGCTCCAAGGCATTTATATTATGGAGCGCATAATACGAAGTTTGATAAGGAAGGACCCCTCCCCAATCGCAATCGAAGATCGCAAGGGCAGTAGAACATCGTAACAGAAAGTTGCGATTGCGATTGAAATGGCGGACCTGATCGTGTTATAAGTAGGAGTTAATAGATGCTAATCGCATCCGAGTTCCCAATCGTATGTCTTTTGTAAAACGCTGCGATTGAAATGGCGGACCCGATCCTGTTATAAGCAGGAGTTAATAGATGCTAATCGCATCCGAGTTCCCAATCGCATGTATTTTGTAAAACGCTGCGATTGAAATGGCGGACCCGATCCTGTTATAAGAAGGGGTTAATACATATTTGAGTTACGGTCAAATCGCATCGGCACTGGTCAATCAGAACATATGTTAAAGACTTGCGATTGCGATTGGAAGACCCGACCCGATGGGTCTATAAACCATGTTTAACAAAGTGTTTGAAGTCCAGTTCCAATCGCATCGGAAAGAAACAAACCATCGCAACACATATTAAAGAACTTGCGATTGCGATTGGAAGACCCGACCCGATGGGTCTATAAACCATGTTTAACAAAGTGTTTGAAGTCCAGTTCCAATCGCATCGGCAATGGTCAATCGCATCGGAGAATATAAGAGTTTGCGATTGCGATTTAGAAATCGACCCGATTGAGTATATAAACTACGACTCATATACAACAGTTCCAAATCTAATCGTATTGTGACCAATCCTTATGGACGTCGGGTTATTTGTAAATAAATTGCATATATTATATATGTTGAATAACGTTTGAATATGATCCAGGGGCATAACAAATATGATATATAATGGTTATTGAGTTATATATATAACACGGTTGCGATAAGCCGCGTGGTCTCTAGACCCACGGACCTCAGCTTTACGGGAGGGCAATTATTAACACTATACAGTTGTGATATATTTATGTTCCAGCCTGCGGAATCTGCCACATCAACAAGACACTTGTTGTGTGTAAAGGGTTGAATTACAGTAAACAGTTACATATATTTATATAAAATGCACTGATATAAAAAGGCACAATTACACGTATGCAGCAGTTACACCACAGCAGAGGACAGAAGAGCAAACAGAGCTGAAAGGAGATAAAACACAGTCACAAAAAAGACAAAGACAACCAAAGAAAAGACAAATGTGTACCAATTCAAAAGACTAAATGAGTTGAGCTGGAGTTCACATTGTAATTCGAATGTAAATGTTTTAATTTTTTTTATTGTTTGTGATGCATTGGCAAGTCTCCGAGAGAGAAAAAATTCCCACTGTAATGTTAAATTGATACCTACAATTATATTTTTTGAATAAGTAGATAAAAGGACTGAGAAGGCAGAAGGAAAAGAGACATGGTTGTCCATTTCGAATTCCAAACGAATACAAACGATCATGTGAGGAAATCTATAAATAATATCATCTTGATGTACGAGAGGGTTTTTTTTTTTTAAATGAAGAGAGTAAATCGAGAGAGAATATAGAAAGAGTAAGACAAAGAAGATTAAGCATAACGAAGGGGGGGGGAGAAGCTACGAACGGGCGATGTAAAGGGTAAATCGACAAACTTTCGGTTTGATAAATTGAGGGTGGAGCTTCTGTCAGGATTTAGGCTTGATAGTCGTCGGTTAGGCGGGCGGGGTTGGAGCCTCCTGTGGGTTGGTGCCTGCAGAAAATTGAAGGGAGTTGGTGCTTCCTTGCAAGTTGTAGCTTGCAGAATTGAGGTTGGAGCCTCCTGTAGGTTGGTGCCTGCAGAAAAACAGTGGTGAGAGGGAGTTGGAGCTTGCCTTTGCATCACAACAATAATAAGATGTGGTTTTCTCCCTTTATGGGTTTCCACTTATATATGGTGTCTCTGTGCATGATATTTATGTATTGATCTGATATGTATCATTTTCTTAATACCTGCTGCTCTCAAATTAAGTCTACTGCTCTATTAAACTAATACTTTCAGATTACATTCTAAGATTACTCTCACATTAAATAGAGTTTGAAATGAAGGTGTAAATAAGTTTATTGAAAAGTTTAAAAGATCAGGAATGTATTAAACTGATTGACCCCCCCGTCTCAGTTTAATTAGAGATTCAACACCGTCTTCATGTACGCACCGGTGCGTTAAATCTAGAGTAGCGCACCAATGAAAAAACATCTGTAATAACCTCTGGCCGCCCATTTTTTTTAGTTGTGTTGAATTTCCATTAAAATCTCCACCAAAACCTCCGTAACCATAAACGAATGTTGTAGCAAATGTTTTTTTGACAATTTTGGCCAATTTTATAACACTAAACACCTCTTTTATAACCTCCACTAGAGGGTATTTTCCTTGTAGTGGTTGGTGGCAATCTATTTGGATGACATAACTGTATTTTCTAGAAGAGAGGAAGACCATTTGAAGCATCTAGAGAAAAATTTTCTGAAGTGTAGAAGATTTTGTATTTCTCTTAATCCCACAAAAATTATTTTTGCTCTAACCTCTAGAAAGTTGCTTGGGCATATTATATAAAAAGATGGGATAAAGATTTATCCAAATAGAGTCAATGACATTCAGAAAGTTGACCTACCAAGGAACAAGAAGGAGATTCATTCTTTCCTTGGGACTGAATTTTTTTAGAAGATTTATCCCCAAATTTGTTGAGATTGTCAAATATATAACCAAGATGCTGAAAAAAAGGAGTTGATATTAAATGGACAGTTGAAGCAAAGCAGTCATTTGAAGAAATTAAGTAATCACTCACTCAGGACACAGTGTTGATTAGCCCAGATTTTTCAAAAGAATTTCTAGTTTTTACATTTGCATCTAAAATCATCATTGCTGGAGTTTTACTGTAGAAAGGACAACAAGGTACAAAGAAGCCAATTTCATTCTTTAGCAGAACCCTTGCTAACTCAGCGCTGAAATACAATATTTTAGAAAAGTAGGCATATGCTTTGATAAAAGCCATTAAAGATTTCAGAATCTATGTTTTGCATTCTCATGTCATAGAATTTGTGCCTAACACTATGGTGAAGGACATCTTGACTCACGCTGATCCTGATGGTAAGAGAGGGAAGTGGATAGCTAATTTGCTGGAGTATGATATAGAAATCAGACCTACAAAATTGGTGAAAGGACAGGGGCTAGAAAAGCTGATGGCACAGTCCAATTTTGACTATCTTGACATGAATTTTATTGCATAAATTTTAGAGTTATCAGATGAAGATGAAGAGCTGATTCCTATTGAAGAGAAGTACATTCTATCTGACTGGTACAGAGACATTGTCTTTGTCTTACATCATCATAGAGCTCCTACAGAATTGACTAAATCTAAAGGAAGGTTTGTGAAGCTGAAATCTCTGAGGTACTACATTATAGATAAAAATTTGTACTAGAAAGATATTGGTGGAGTTCTTTTGAATTGTTTGTTGGAAGAGGAAGCTGAAAAGGTGATTGAAGAGTTTCATAAAGGATATTGTGGAGGACATCACTATTGGAAGGCCACAGGAAACAAAATTCTCAGAGCAGGGTACTACTGGCCCACCATGTTCAAGGATGTTTATAAGAAGATAGATGCCTGCCATGAATGTCATATTTTTGATGTGAAGAAAAATCTAGTTCCTTTACCCTTGATGCCACTTTATGTTGAGGCACCTTTCCAACATTGGGGGCTAGATTTTATTGGTGAAATTCACCCATCATCTTCAGGGCAACATCGCTGGACCCTGACAGCAACAGATTATTTCACCAAGTGGATTGAAGCAATCCTAACAAGGCAAGCAAATGATTTGGTCATCATCTAGTTCTTAGAGAATAACATATATTCTAGGTTCGGTTGTCTTATGAATATTATTACTGACAATGCACAAGCTTTTAAATCTAAAAGGTTGATTATCTTTTGTCATCAGTATCACATAACACTTGGACACTCTACTGCTTATTACCCATAGGGTAATGGTCTTGTTGAATCTTCTAATAAAAGAACTGTGAGAAATATCAAGAAGGTACTGTAGGAAAACAAAAGATCATGGCATCTGAAGCTGAAGTATTCTTTGTGGGCTGATAGATTATGTACAAAAATATCAATTGGTACTTCACCTTATGAGTTAGTGTATGGACCTGAATCAATTTTTCCCACATCCTTGGGAGTGCCTGTATTGAAGTTTCTGCAAGGACTAGAAGAGGGTCCTAATGCTATTAAGAGGAGGATAAACTAGTTAATAACTCTGCAGGAAAAAAGGGAGGAAGTATATATCAGCCATCAGCAGTCACAAAACATAACAAAGAAGACATTTGACATGAAGGCCAAAGAAGAAAATTTTCAAATTCAAGATGTGGTGTTGAAGTGGGAGGCAAAATTGAAGAAAAGGGGAAACAGGGTAAGTTTGAGAACATCTAGAAAGGACCATTCATAGTAGTTGCTTTCCATGGCAACAACACTTATTTAATTTAGGAGATCGATGGAAAACCTTGTGCTGGAGGGCCTGTCAATGGCAGGTTTCTAAAGCACTATTCCTCTTAAGTGTTACTAAATTTTCACTCCATTGTATATATTCCATTTTATCATGCTTTTTTGCTAATAAAGACAGGATGATCATCAAACTTGAGCCCGAGGTTAGGGCCATTATATTTTGAAGAAGGCTTGGAAAATTTCAGAGTTTTTATTTCCAAAAAGATGGATGGCACTGGAATTACAGTTTCTTTGGTGTACCACAAGGGAACACCATCCCAAGTGGAGCCATTGTTATCACTCATTAAATTTTGAAACATTTCTTGACATGGTCATATAGTTCACTCATCAAAAGGATAAGATCTCCTTAGCCTTTTAAATGTGGTATAGGAAATTTTTGATTTTTACATTTTTAGACTATCCTAAGTTTCATTATCACCTCCATATATGTCATCTCATGTCAAATAAATCCTCAAATGGTGTCAATTTTCATTCCCCATGCATTTGAAATAAAAAAGGGTGCATTTGTCAGTTTTTCAAATTTTCGTAGCATTTTATACAGGAAAACAGCGGTTTTCACTACGAAACTGCCTAATAGTTTCGTAGTGAATCTACCAAAGGCTAAACCAACTACGCTACGAAAATATGTTTTCTAACCTGTCTTTTCAAATTCGCTATGAAGTGTCATTCTATGATTGGAGGAGTTAGGGCGGAGGTCATTCAAGTCAGTTATGGTTAATTCAAAGGTACATAGCCATGTCTGAGGTCATCATTACCTTTTTGGGCATGTATGTGTCATGATTGAAGCATGAGATGTCATTTAAATCATAAAACCTTACCTCAATTAGCCTTTTTTCATATTGTGCTTTATATTTTCATGTAAGTCGATCCTTGGATAGCTGCTTCATCGAGCCAAGTAGGTTGTTGGCAGATTTGAACTTTGCAGGTGTCATCAAGCAAGCGAGGCTGTGAAGATTATAAAGCACCCATGGCTGCAAGAAGGAAAAAAAACAAAGGTGGTCATTGCCACAGGTATGAGCCCATGGACGTGAATTTACTCAATGAAGTACTCAACTGCCATGGAGGTTTTCAGAAGAATTGATTGCTTGCAATTCTGTCAGAGGTTGCAGGGCTTTCATCTACAGGTTTCCAAGTATTTTTCCACCAGCTTCACAAGAACAGCTTCAAAGGTTGGAATTATGAACCTAATAGTGACACCAGAGAGAATCTCATCAGCAATATTAATCCCTAGAGGAGGGGAACATTGGTTTAAAGGCATCAAATTCACAATGCAGGATTGCAAAGAGTTCATCAAGCAAGAACATAGTGAAATTGATCTGACAAATGCTATCCATAGGAGTTTCATGAAGGACAATTATTCAAAGTTGTTGATGGTCATCCATAAGTATTTGACCAGTGAAGGAAGGTTTCACATGGTCTACTCCTATCATCTCAGGCTTCTTCTGCATTTTGTGGGTAAGAGGTCACTTGAATTACCTTTTTATTTATACAGAAGTTGAAAATGTCAGACAAGTTTCAAATCAAAACAGAAGGCAATGAAACTTCTCTTTTTCATCATGGTTTAATTAATATGTTGGTGTTAGAGGAATTGAGGAGGTTAGACAAAGATTGGACTTCCTTCTTGTTCATGAGTGGTTATGAAATTGATGTTGTCACTCCTAAGAAATCCTCCAAACCTAGAAACATTTCATCACCAGCTGTGGCAGAGGAAGTTGAAGAAGGAAATAGATTATCTCCTCCAGAACTAGTGAGCATGGAAGCAAAACCTTTGCAGAAGACTGACACACCTAAAATAGCACCTGCAAAATAGAAGCAGATGGTTAGCAAACAAGGCAGCAAGCGAGTCACTAGGAGCCATACAGTGGATAAAGGAAACTTGGAGGATATCCTACATGTAATTAACAATGAAGAATAACCCATTGTGCAAGCTGGAGACATTGAAGATGGAGGAAGAAAGCTAAAGAAAGGTAAGACTGCTAAAAAACTAGAGTTTGCAGGTGATGATGTTGGTTTCATTTTTCAACCTAGGAAGCCAATGACCAGAAATGCAAGGAAGGTCATGGAAAGCAGCAAAGAGATTAAGAAAATTAATCAAATTTCTCAACCACCAAGCATCATAGATTTGTCTTCACCTACAAAAGAAGAACTGGTTATCAAACAAAGAAAGGGTAAAGATAAAATTATTGAAAAAATAGAAATTGAAACCCTTGAAGAGCAGTTAAATTAGGCAGGTAAAGAGATATCAGTTTTGAAGCAAGAGGTAAAGAAACATAGAGTTTAGAAGGTTTAGTTTAAACAAATGAGGAAAATCTGGGAAGATCAAGTCACAAGTGTTTCAAAAACCTTGGACAATACAAAAAAGTTAATGAAATGGACTCAGCCACTAAGAGGGGAGGTTAAACATGTTAGGAGGATGAATTTGCACTTACAATCCAAAAATAGAGCATTAAAGGACAAAGTGCAAGATCTTCAGGGGCAATTGGATTTGATTCATGTGGATTTGGAAAAGAAAGGATTGAAGATGACAGTGGTAGAAGATCCCATTAGTTAACTGATTGTAAATGAGGGGGAAACACCATAGGAGTAAAAATTGAGATGGAATATGTTTTAGGAGGTTCATAACATGCAGAGAAACCCAAATTTTGCAACTAGAGAACATTTTTTGAAGACAATCTTGAAAACAACAATTTTTGGCTTTTTGCACAATTTCGTAGCGTACCTCACGCTTGAGGCCAGAAATACACTACAAAAATTCCTGTAGGTTCTTTTTTGCTTTAAAAATCAATTTTGGCATGTTTTATGGAGGGATATCGATGGTTTTCAAGGTGTCATGACATAATGAAGGTGTTGGAACAGTAAATAATTCAAAGAGATAGATGGAAAAAACATTTTTCACATGCTACGAAACAGCCTAAAACTGCCCTGTTTTCATAGCAAGTAATTTTTGAACAATTTTGAGCTTCTCAATAGCACATCAACCAGTTGGAGACCTCCAAAATGTCAGTGGACTTTATCATTAGATATTTATGACTCAAAGAGAGTGCCACACAGCCAACTCATCAGTCAAAACAACATTAAAATGAAGGTCATCCATTCTTAAAAAGCATGATTATGTTCCACAAATCTAGGGGTGCTTTAAAGATGTAAAGTGGTGAACTAGGGTCATTTTTCCTTTGAGCATGTGACATTTATTATGTAACCATTATGTAATTGTTTCACTGATAGGAGAAATTAATGTAATAAATAGGAGATAGAGTCCTATTAGGAGTTTGTTTTCTTTAAGGTTAGTTGTCATTTTTCTGTTTCAAGTTATTGGTTTCAGTTATGATAGGTGTCAAAGTAGAATTCAAAGATCTAGCCAGGCATGTAGGTCATCTACATTGTAAAGAATGTATATTTATAGACAAAACATCGAAGAGCAAGGGGTTGGAGAATATTTCACAAAATTGTTGCTTGTATGTTTTATCCATTATCAGTAATACAAATTGACATTATACTTCCAGACCTAAGATTATCATGAGGTTTTTGATGTGTTATTGATCTGTATCTCTATGTTTAATCACTTGCAGTAGATTTCATTTCTAATTACTTAGAATTCATAATATTATGCTCTGACTTCCTTTAGTGCTAAAATGATTGTGTTTTCATATGTTATGTATGTGAATTATCTCTATTAAAAACATCTATCTACCTCAGCTTTCATGTGAAGAACCACTGTCACTAATATTACTAATTGTTGACTCCATAAGCCCAATGGTAGCAAGCCTTCATTTTTCAACCTACAATCATACAAAAACAAGTTAAAATTCCATAGAGTTAGCCATATAGTACTATCCTTATTCAAAATCATAAACCCCCTTTGAGAGAGCCCTCTCAAACTGAAGAGGCTAATCTTCAGTTAGAAGTGGTTTGAAAGAGTTACATTGATTTGATTAATGAGAAGCTAATCAAGATCAATTTGGTGATAACACAATCCATCCATCACTAATAATATCACTAATTTACGTGTTTTCAATGATGACTAGGAAACACTTCATTTCATGGTGAATGTTGATGTGTTCAAAGATGCAACTATTTATGAAGACAAGCACAACAAAGTGTTACAAGATGTGGCTCGAGCGAACAAAGAGAACCCCATGCCTAAGGGTGTGGTGTCATTAGAAAAGTTGTATGACTTGAAAAATCGCTTTCGAGTACCGGTGAACATGAAAACTCATAGTCCAACTCTGCTGCACAAAAGAATCAACCAATGCAAAGAAGCTAGAATTCTACTAGTGTGTCGCCAAGTGTTGTCGCTGCTACAACACCCTCCAAAAAAATTTCCTGCATCCAAATTTCGGAGCCTAATTTGAATTTGCATGTTGTTTCCGCAAATATTAAGAGCCATCGCATGTGTTTTATCTAATTTTTCCAGTCTCATTTGTGAGATAATTAAAGTGTCGTCTTCTAGGATGTTAAGTGTCACACATCGTACACAAGATAATTGTGGTGTGCTTGAGGGGTAATTCTTGTGCAAATTATTTGTTCTTAACATGGAAGCACCTATCGCACTCATTTCCAAAGTTTCAAACATTGTTGCACAAGTTTCGTCATGATCATTGCAAAATGTATCTTTCGTATGACACTTGGTGTCAACCATCACAAATTTGTTGCATTGAGGAAATTATGTTATCCATGTGTTCTTATTGTTCCTTATTGTGTCACCAATTAACCTAAGTGTGTGATCATGTTCAAGTATTTCTTTTGCTCAGTATAATCTCATTGATCCAACACTTAGTCAAAACCGAGAAAACTCCCAGACTGGACCACTCAACCTCTTTCAGCCAACCTGAAATGAAAATTGCGCAATCTCAGCCCTTAAGAAGCAACCTTGTCTCTTGGCACTGAGCATTTTCTACCTCCAAGAACTGCGCACTATGCAATCTTAGTGCTCAAGCCCAACCCCTAAGCTCCAGAACTACGCAATCTTTCCTTCCATCCAAGCTTGAACCACGCATTGTGCAATCTCATTCCTCAAGCCTCAGCCTTGAGCTCCTAATTGTGCAATCACCTGGCCTTCCTGTCCTTCTAGCACTGCATAGTGGGAAAACTCAATGCTCAATCCCTCAGCCTGACTTCTTGAATCCCTCAACTGCATAGTTGTGAAGCCTAGTCCAGCCTTAACTACACATTTCTCATTCAGTGGATCGTCATGCAACATCTTAGACTAGTGGTTTATCAAACTAATGTTGTCTTGTCATGAGTGAATTGCATGCACTAGTACTTTATCATGCTATGACGGGATGAAGAAGAAGAATATGGAGAAGGATAACATGCTATAAGATGCCTATGTAGCTACAAGTACAAGTTGATCAATTATAAGGAAGAAAAGGGACATTAGATTGTGACAATAGCTTGAGATCAAGAAAACATTAAAGGCCCCTAATCCAGGGGATCAAAAATATTCTCAAAAATAAAAGTGCTCAAAATTTCCCGAAACTAGTGCCAAATTGTAGTGTTCTTCATACTCATTCCAACACCGCTTGAATCACCTCAATCTGACATCGTATGAGGATTTTATGATGTTCTGAAGTTGTTTTCCCATCAACTAAAAATTCAACTTGTAGGGTTGATTGGGAAGGTCGTACAACTAACATCAGCAGCTGATTAGGTAGGAAAAGGGGGTAGTACAAACCAATATGGGAGTAACGTGTGGCAGGGTCGTACAGCTAGGTTGGCAGTTTGTGATTGGTTGTTGACTCATTGGGTGGCCCAATTAAGAGGCACCACGTGGCCTTCTATTATTGGAAAAAAATTTATACAAGGGTGGAAGGGCCTCGACGGGGTTCGACCCCTAGACCTCTTGCGAGCCAACCAACAATGTTACCATCACACCATGTGTTTATTATTAACATGTATAGTGGGCCGAATATATTTGAACATAATGGGTTTTGACGGTTGGGAGAGGGGGCGGTGCACGTGGCCCCAACCCATGGTTATGTGGAATTCATGCAACTATGGCAGAAGGCGACGGGGGCGGGCATTTATCCAAGCCCCGAGATCACATTAACATCCATATACCCACACTACTATAACACAAGATAGAAGGTGGAGGGGGTGGGTGATTAGCCCAACCCCGGGTCACATAAAATTCATAAGACTATCACCCAAAGCCAACGATGGAGGGTCAGCGCTTAGCCCTTTGCCACAACCACATGGCCCATAAAACCAGGATTGGTGCCAACAAAATCAATGATTAAGGCCTTATAAGTGTGGTTAAGTAGGCAACAAATTGCACCAATTGCGGCAGGAATCCTGATGGTACCAAGTGAATTTCTCACTCAGTGGTCAACGAAAAGTTGTATTTCATAGAACAATTAGCCAATTTTTTTCATTTTTTCAGGATAAATAGCAGGGAATTAGAGAAAGAGGCCTAACTTGGTCTTTCTTCAACCCATTTGAGCCCAAGAAAAGCCTAGATAGGGGTTTTTGGGTGTTTTGGACACAAAGGAAGTGTCATTTTTGCAATTTGAGCTATGTAAAATAATATAATTTCATATTGAGAATATTATTTAAAGGCCAATCATTGGAATTTGGACCTGTAGTGGTAGCCCGGGAGGGTTTAACTCCATCATCAATTTTTTTTTTGTTTGATGTTGTTCATGGTCCATTTTTCTCTATTTTATTCCTCCAAACTTAACTAAAAACACTAAGTTTATGTTCTTTTGAAAATTGATCTATTCCCCACAAGACATAAACTTACTTGCAAACTTTTAATGAAACCTTCAAGTTTTTAATATCATATCTGTTTGGTATCATATAATGGTTGTTTTCAAGGTTTGATTATGTTTGCAAGTCAATTCTTGATGCATAGAAGGTTCAAGCTGAAATGAGAAGGATTGCTTGAAAATCCAAATCATCAAATTGGTTCAAGGAGGTCACAAACTCCTCAAAATCCACTAGTAATGGCACATGAAGAAGGACAAGAGATTATTTCTAAGGATGAGAGAGCATTCAGAAAGGATTTTTATGACATGTTTGGGATGGTGAAAGTTTTATATGAAGAGAGGACAACAAGGATGCACGGAGAGAGTTAAATTCAACCAAAAGGTAATGGTGGCGATGGGAGAAAGCCTCCACCTCCACCATCTCCTCCATCCTCATCTCCTTCACATACTCCTCCTAGATCTCCAAAATGACATGCTAAGTCTCCTCTATTAAAGCTTGATGTCAAGTTTGAATTTTCTATGTACAATGGGGAAGTAAATGTTGAAAAGTTGGATAATTGGGTTCGTAAAATTGAAGCCAATTGCAGGTTTCAAATGATTAAGGATAATGTGAACAAGATCCAGCTTTCTTCTCTTCATTTGGAAAGTGCATCTCTCATCTAGTGGGAGGACAGAACTAAAGAAGAATTGAAGAAAGTGGTAGAATTATCTCTTCTTGGAATGATTTTGTAGCTTCATTAAGAAGGCAATTTTATCCATTAGCTTACATGCAAAAAGAATTTATGGATTGGAAATTTTTTAGACAAGCTAGGTTAGAGTGTTCAAAGTTACACACAATAATTTAGAAGAAGAGCTTTAATATTAGGTGTTGATTTGTCTTCACAAGACACTCTCCTTAAATACATAGGTGTATTACATAGTTATTTGAGGCATACAATTATTATGTTTAATCCCACCAATATAGATGAAGTATGTGTTCAGGCAACTCATTTAGAAGCAAGAGGCAAGAATGTTCCTCAAGAGACTAGTAAGAAGCCATCCAAATCTAGAGACAAATGAAAGGGGAAGTTTAAAGGCAAAGGAAAAAACAACACTACAGTCAAGAAAGAGGGAGAGAAACTCACGTGAAAATATTGTTCAAAATAAGGCCATGATGAAGACCATTGTTGGAAAGTACATCCAGAAATGAGACCAAAGAAGTTTAACAACAAGGGGAAACAAAATATTGTTGCAACAACTTAACAAGATCTAGGATCTGATTCAAGTGATGAGACCAAAATCACAACCATGGGAATGAAATTTAAATCTTATATTGCAAGTACTAGTTATTCTAGTAAGCCTATTGAATCTCAAAATGATAAAGAAAGAATTGATATTTTCCATATTAGATTCATTACAAAACATACCAAAGTTGATACCTTGTTTGATAGTGTATCCCAAGTTAACCTTATTTTTGAAGCTATTTCTAAGAAACTAAACTTAGAAAATACACCTCATCCTAAACCTTACCCTTTGGGTTGTGTATGTGAAAATTCCAAATTGCAAGTGATAAGAAAATGTAAACTTAAATTCGCTATCACTGCAAACTTTATTGATATTGCAAGTGATATTGGAATTGTTTTAGGGAGTCCATACTTCTATGACCGAAAATCCATATTCGTCATGGGAACAAATATCATATTTTTAAATATGGAATTGAGTATATTGTTGGAGACATCGCAATAAGATGAACTTGTCTCTTGTAAGTGTTGGTCAAATGAAAAGGCTTGTAAATACTAGTAAAAATTTTGTATTGTTGATGATCGAAACCAAAGATAGTGTTGAATTTGAAGCTTTCCAAAGATTTTATTCAAAAGCTAATCATTATTTGGTTGAATTTATTAACATATATGATAAGATGTTTCAGGAACCTAAAGGTTTTCCTCCTAGAATATGAATCCAACATGAGATTCATTTGCAGCAGGATGCACCTCTTCCAAACATTGGCATCTACAAAATGTCAGTTTTGGAGAATGCAGAGATCAAGAAGAAACTTCAATATATGCTTGACAAAGGGGTCATTAGACCAAGTACATCTCATTGTGGGTCTCCTATTGTCTTGGTTCCAAAGAAGGATGGTACATGGTTCATGTGTGTGGATTTTACAGCTTTGAACAAAATCACGGTAAAGAATCGTTATCCCCTTCCTCGTATTGATGATTTTTTGGACCAATTAAAGGTTGTTGTCTATTTCACTAAGTTAGATTTGAGAAGTGGTTATCATCAAATTTGGATTGTTGAATGTGATCTTTGGAATATTTCTTTCAAGAAAAAAGAAGATTTGTTTGAATGGTTAGCTATGTCATTTGGGCTTTGTAATGCACTTGCAACATTCATGAGAGTTATGAATGATGTGTTGAGACCATTCCTTGATGATTTTTTCATAATATACTTGGATGATATTCTGATTTTCATTAAGACTCATGAAGAGAATGTCAAGCATGCGAAACAAGTTTTAGATGCCTTAAAGAAAGATAAATTTTACTTGAAGATGTCCAAGTGTGCATTTGGGAAAACCTATTTGGTTGGGTCATGTTGTAGGAGGGGGTGAATTGAAGATTGATCACCTAAAAAGTTGAAGTCATTTTTAATTGGCCTAAACCAAAAAATGTAACAGAAGTTAGTAGATTTTTGGGGACAACCCAATATTGGATAAATTTTTTTTCTAACTTATCATATATCGCAGCTCCTGTACATGCTTTGACAAGTGTGAAACAATTCTTTCAGTGGGGAGGCAAGCAACAGAATTCCTTCGATACATTGAAAGAGAAAACCAGTACAACACTAGTTCTTGCACGTCCAGATCTTAAGCAACCATTTGAGATTCAAACCGATGCAAGTGATTATGCCATGGGAGCAGTTTTGATGTAGCATGGTAAGCCTATTTTTTATCATTCTGAAACCTTTACCAATGCAATAATAACTATAAAAATTATGATAGAGATTTGTATGCTTTGGTACAAAATGTGAAGAAATGGAACCACTATTTAATGGGTAAAGAAACAATTATCCATATTGGCCATCAACCTTTACAATATTTACAATCACAAATCAAACTACAACAAGATAGACATTTCAGGTGGATGGGATTTAAACAACAACTCCATTTGGTAATCAGGTACAACAAAGGTACATCCAACAAAGTTGTTGATATGTTGTCAAGGCCTATTGTTAACACATCTATCATTCTTAAGAATAACTCAATCATGCATGAAATTTATATTGAACAATATGCCGCCAAGATGATCATTTTAAATATGTTTATGCAACTTTGATTCAAGGAAATCATGTTGAAGAGTTGGATTATCATGTTCATAACAAGTTGTTGTATCATCTTGGAAATTATGTGTTCCATAGGCTGAAAGAGTCAATGTCATAAAGGAAGCCCACACTTCTCTTATTGCTAGTCACTTTGGTGTAGGCAAAACAATTGCATAAATTCAGAGGTATTGTTATTGGCCTCACATGAATGAAAGTGTTTCAAGATATGTAAGAGGATGTTTCTTGTGTGCTACTAGAAAGCCTAGCAATAGGAAATTGGGTTTGTACACTACACTTCCTATTCCTTCTTGTACTTGGGAAAATATTTCTATTGATTTTGTAGGAGGACTTTCAATGTCAAATAATGGTCATGATTATCTTTATGTTGATGTGGATCACTTAAACAAAAATTGTGTGTTAATGACATGTAAGAAAGAGGTTACAACTGAACAAACTGCAAATATGTTCTTTAAAAATGTTTGCGTTCACTTTGGGTTGCCCACGTATATTATTTCTGATTGAGATTCTCAATTTTTCGGGAATTTTTGGTTCTTTCAAGCCATTCAATTATGGTCCTTTCAAAATTTTGGAGAAGATTGGTAATAATGCTTTCCGATTAGATTTGCCACCTTATATGAAAATGTATTATGAATGTGGAAAACTTGAGATTGTATGAGACTCCAATGATTGAATATCATGAAGAGAATGTTCAGATTCCATCTATAGAATATTTTTATGTTAAATATTTAGAAAAATTGCAGCAAGATACTATTTTTGACAAGAATATAAGGACTTCACGCAGATGCAATATGGAATATCTTTGAGTGGGGCTTAAATGTACTAATCCAAGTAAAGCAAGGTGGATTGAGATCAAGAAAGTGAGGGATTTGTACCTTCACTTGCTAAATAAAAATAGAATTTTGGTGATCCAAAAGCTTCCAGTGAGGAGGAAAGATCTAGGGGATAAAAAATATGATCAGAAATCAAAGTGCTCAGAATCGCTCAAAACCAGTGCTAAATAATAGTGTTCATCGTCTTGATTCCAACATTGCTTGAATCGCCTCAATATTAGGTCATTTGAGGAAGTTCTGAAGTTTTTCCCAACAACTAAAAAGTTAACTTGTAGGTTTGACTGGGTTGCTGACTGGGGCAGGTTGTACATCTGACGTCAGCAGCTGATTAGGCAGGCCTAGGGGGAAGTATGAACCAATCCAAGAGTGACACATGGTAGGGTCATACAAATGGGTTGGAAGTTTGTGATTGGTTGTTGCTTTATTAGGTGGCAAAATCAGGAGTCGCCACGTGGCCCTTTGTTATTGGAAAAAAAATTATACAAGGGCCAAAGGCCTGGGTTCAACCCCTAAACCTCTGTAAATCCAACCAACAATGTTACCATCACACCACACATTGATTCTTAACTTGTATAGTGGGACGAACATATTTGAACATAATGAGTGTTGGCGGTTGGGAGAGGGGGCGGGGCACATGGCCACAGCCCCTGGTTATGCAGCATTCATGCAACCATGGTGGAAGGCAATGGGGGCGAGTGGTTAACCCAGCCCCCGGGTCACATTAACACTCATATACCCACACGAACTTTACGTGGGACGAAAGGCGAAGGGGGCAAGAAGTTAGCCCGACCCATGGTCCCATTAAATTCATACAACTACCACCCAGAGCCAATGGCCATAGCCACATGGACCATAAAACCATGATCAGTGCCAACAAAATTGGTGTTTAAGGCCTTATAAGCATGGTTTAGTAGGCAAAAAATTGCACCAATTGCGGCAAGAATCCCGCTAGTCCTAGGACAATTTATCGCTCAACGGACAGCAAACAGGTGGATTTCGTAGAATAGTTAGTCGGTTTTTCAATTCTTGCAAAAAAGATAGTAGGGAATTGGAGAAAGAGGCCTAACTTGTTCATTCTTCATCCTTTTTTAGCCTGAGAATAGCTAAGATAGGGGTTTTTGGGTGTTTTGGACACAATCGCAATGTCATTTTTGTAATTTGTACTATGTACATTGATGTAATTTCAGATTTGACAATATAATTTAAAGGCCCAACATTGGAAGTTGGACCTGGAGACGCAGCCTACGAGGGGTGAACTCCATCATTAAATTGATGTTTGTGTGATGTTGTTCATGGTCTATTTTTCTCTATTTTATTTTTTCAAACTTAACTAAAAAACTAAGTTTATGTGCTTTTGCAAATTGATCCATTTCCTACAAGACATAAACTTACTTGAAAAATTTTAATGGAATCTTCAAGTTTATAATATCATATCAACTCCTCATCTCTAAGCCATATTGAGGTGGAAGGAGGGACCATGTTCTATATTCAAGAAGATACAAAACAAGAAACAACAAAGAACGGCTTGACATTTCCATGTCATCATGCAGTTAATGTCAACAATTTCATGTCATTTTGTGTCATGAGTCATCATTTTCCACATCATTTTGTGGATTATGTAAATTCTTATTCGAAAATGTATTATGAAGTGGAATTCCAAAGGACATGTACTGAATGTAAAGAGTCATGTAAGATTTTAAAAGTCTTAGGGAATTCATACAGTCATGACGGTAGTCCAAGAGTCACAAGAGAGGTGAAGGATCACCCCATTTGTTATATATACACCCTCATTGTACAAGCAAAGGATTTTTCAACTTGGCTTCTCCCATAAGGCATCATCGATACAATTTAATACTTTTGGGGAGAAATTAATGGTGCCAACGCTCCACTATTGGAGCAACTGATGTTTCTTTGTATTCATGCATCTTGGGACTTTTACTTAACATTTAAAGTCTAATGGTCAACACGTTTTTCATGCATGGATTATGAATGTTTGTAAGATTGTTCTATAAATGTTTATGATTCATGTTTTCTTTAACTTGTACTAAATTATTTGAACTATTTTTGTTATTTTAGTGCTTATCATATTGAGAATGTGTTGTATTAGTTGCAATGATAATCACATTTGTGTGGACTATTCCATTGGATGTTAGGAAAATCTTTCCTATTTGTGTGTGTCTCTGCTAGGGTGGTACTATTACCTCTCTCTTAGAGGATAAATTTATTTTCGCTTCGCGGTGTTGAGATTCAACAAGATGATGAGCTTAGTGAAAAGAGTCGCCTTCACTAAGTGGGCCCACAGGCTATTTTTGGCGCTATGTCTATTTTTAGACATGTCAATCATATTCTATGAGTTTCAGGATGCTATTTTTGGATGGTTGGTCAAGTTGGAAAAATATATGGACTTCTATTTTTAGACATATTGGGCGGAATCTATTTTTAGATTGCCAGTCTAAAAATAGATATGTCGAATATTATTAGCTCTTAATAATATTTGGACTCTAAACATTATATTATTCTCTTGGAGCACTTCAGTTAAGTGCACAGATGTGGCACAAGAGCTGACAGAAGGAATTACGCTATTCCTGAGGGTTAAGTGGAGCTATTTCATGAAGACTTCAGTTAGAACTCATGTGAGAGAGTTTGGTGGAGTTGATTGAGGAAGTTAGTGGAGTTGTATTCAGTTTAACTAATCTAAACATAGTTGAGCTAGTTGTATCTAGTCTAACTGATTGATACACTAGTGTGAGTGGTGTGAATTAATTATTAATTAATTCACTAATTATAAACTCATTAATCAACTGAAGAATACATCAGTTAACTACAGTGGATGGCAGTTTCGGTGGAGACCAGTGGAGAGATAGGTGAAAGAGCAAGTGTGACTATCAGTTGTGACTATAGTGATGCATTGATTGCATCCAACACTCAGTGGAGATGCCAATGAGGATTTCGTAGTGCAAGCTTGGTAAATTCAATTTCATTCAGAGCCATTCTTCAGCAGGAATTGCGTAGTAGAGGCAAGCTAGCAGGTGACAAATATCGGTGCTTGGATTTGCAAGATCGGGCCTGATTAGTGTGTAGCGATTGTATTGTACTGAGCGCTTGATATGATCATATTAGTATGAGGATTGTTACATGATCTCTATGACATGTATTATATACAGATAGTTTGGGTTTTCAACTTCAGGCTTTCCCGTTAAACAACTATGTTCATATGTGTGAATTTTTATTGTTTCATGTGTGCATTGCAATCTTGATTTAATTTCCGCAAATGATCAATCGTGGAATAGATTTTTTATTTTGCATGAAGTTAAAATAGTGTGAGATCAGGAAAATATTGGACATATAACACATAATTTATATAATTTCTACATGGTATCAGAGTAGTATTGATCATAGAAGATTTCAATTATTGAAGTGGTTGAGTTTTGTGCTGGTGGAATTCGAATTTGCTGCAGTGTTTTCTTGGTGTCGAAGTTGAGCATTCATTGAAATGTCTTTCAACGGATTGCGATTGGAGTATGCCCTTGATGGAAGCTCGAATTATATTGCATGGAAGGACAGGATGGAGGCTGTGTTGGATGATAATGGGTTGAAGGAGTTCATAGATGATGATATTCCAAAGCCTGGTTCTAGCGATGCAGCCGCACTTGACGCATGGCAAAAGAAGGTAGCAAAGTGTCGAAGAATTATGTTGGAAGGTGTGAAGGACCACATAGTGTCCAGCCTTCATGGTAAAGCCACTCCATTCTTAATGTGGAAGGCTTTGACAGACTTTTTCCAAAGCAGAAGTGACCAGAGGAAGTTCGTGCTTAAAGACAAGCTGAGGAAAATAAAAATGGAGAAAGGCGATAGTATACCAAAATAACTCACAAAGTTTTTCCACTGCAAGGATGAGCTGCGAAGTGTGGGGGTTACTGTAGATGAAGAGGACTTGGTGAGCTTGTCTCTCCTTAGGCATCTGAAGAGTTGGCACAGCTACAAGGACTATGTCAATGGACAAGAGAAACTGTCGGGATGGGAGCGACTTTGGTCGGATCTTGTGCAAGAGGAGATAAGGCGGGGTACCAGGGATGGATCTTCATCGAAGAATGAATATGAAGAAAATTGCGCTTTGGCTGCCAAAGCAAGGAAAGGGAAGGGGAAGAAAAATCCTTCTCAATCTGGTGCGAAAGGCAAGAAGCAGGACTTGTCCAAGGTGAAGTGCTTTCACTGTCACCAGCATGGACATTACGCCACTAATTGTCCACAAAAGAAGAAGAATAAGCAGGCTGCTGGATCTGTAGCTGGAGAGGCCTTAGCCTCGCAGTTTGAGCTGGATTTTTCTTTGATTGCATGCTTGGTTTCAAGTGTGATGGGATCTTTTGGTATTTCCAACCTTGCCAAAACCACTTTCAGACCTCAGGATCTAGCCGTCCTGGGTCCAGAGAGGGATCTCTCTATGATCGTCCAAGGTATATGTCTTTGAAGCTTGATGTTAAGATGTTAGGCTAGTTATAAGGCCCGGGGTTTTTTTTTTAATTGTTTGTTTGGTTGTTGGTTATCAGGAGAGCAGGGTTCAATGTAAGACAAGGATGAGCAGAGTGGGATAAGGCAGAGGTGAAATGTTCCAGGGAATATTCAAAACCATTGGGCAATGGAGTCAGGAAAGGATTTTCTTGCTAATCAATAGGCAGGCTTTCAATTGGGCTAGTCATCTAAAACGTTGGATCTTAAAGATGATAATGTGATATGGAATGGTAGAAGGAGAGGAGACAACACAGATTCAGGATACAAAGTTAAAGACCAACTGGTCGCACAAGGATCCTAGTGGACAGGGCTAACTCTAATCCCCAGTGTTCCCAAATCTTCCAGCTAAATCCTTAACGAGAGACATCTAAGAACAGATACATTTAACTCATACATCAGAGAGCAGGCAATAACATCCACTACACTGGTTAAATTAACTGAAATCAATTCTTAGATAACACATTCAGAAGAAAAACATCAATGGCAAGGAGAGCAGAAACATAGGGTACCTAACAAGGGTAAATATTATGCCAATATTCTGATGCAAGCCAGCAGAAACGAAATGAAATGAATTAAAACACAGAGATAGGAAAACATCACCGCTGCTTTAGATCAGGATCCAAAGAAATTTTCTTGTCATATTAAATATCAATACCAGTCAAGTACAACATTGCCAATAGCTGAATACTCAGTCTGAGATCATACTCCTCAGCTTATCTTACAACTTTACACAGAGACTGTGTCTCAAAAGAAACTACTTGCAATTCTCTGATAACTGATCAACAACCTTTACAATGAGTTTCTTCATGAATTTATAGCTCTAGAGGAGCGGAGAAGGTAGGTGAGGAACTAAATGCAGCATTAAAAACTCCAGAAGAGGAAGAAAGTCAAAGCCCGCTCTGTATAAATTCTGTGCATTAATATGGGACACACTTGGGTGAAAGAGTGGTCTTCGTCAGGTTTCCATTAACTCCAGGTATGTCTCTGATGTACCTTGGCTGCAATGCTCTGTGGTACTTCTAGTGATCTGAACAAAAATAAATCAATGATTCAAGTCTGCCATGTTGTGTAGCTAATGCTACTGATATCGTAGGACCGTTGTCAGGGTGGGAAATCCTTAGGAACACGATATAGAATAAAAGTTGTATGGGCATTCTGTCCTTTACGGGGAAAACATTCTGCTGGTGTACAAACCCTGATATACATGATTTTATGTATGCTGTATACTCTGTGAGATTCATGACATCGTTGATCTGGTGCTTTGCCTTTAAATCCCTATATGAAGGCTCAAAGCTCTTCGTTGAACTGGTTTATCACTAGCTGGTATTTCTCTGCCGCTTCATAAATGTCTTGATCTGTGAAATATGGGCTTTAATGGTGCCGGATAGGTTTCTTGCGGAGATTGAACTGTCTTGGGATAATATTTATGCCGTCGCCACCTTTCCAAGTATTTCCATTGTAGTACTAGCTTCCAAATTCAACCTTCCCTGCGCAACACGCCATTACAATAGTACAATTTAACCATGGCGGTTTCACGCCTTTCTGAAAACCTGCAAAATGCGAAAACGAGTTAAGAAAACAATGAATGGGTGGTGGATGCGGTGCGGATGATGAAAATGGTCGTGCGACTGGTGAAATGGCAGAACAATGCAAAGGAGTGATGGAGGGAAGCCTTAGTGAAGGTTGGCGGAGCACAGAGGAAATTTAAATGAAAAACCTTAACAAACTCGACTTTTGAACAAATATATGCAATGGGATGGGCAGATGTACGGTGGATCCACGTGGGGGTGACGTGGCAGGACCGGGCGATGGCGGAAAAGTCAACAGCGGGGAAAACAAGTCTGGACCGTCAGATCTCAAAGGAGATCGACGGTTGAAAATGCAGCGGAGGGCGACGAACAGTGGGCCAGGAGTATGGTGACCTTGGATTAAACCACGCGCAGCTTCGTTGAGCGATGACCATTGGATGGGCAATGACAGATCTGATGGCTCACAACGATATCGCTACGCATCTACGGACGAACGATAACGTGCGATGAGGTAGTCGTTTTGGAACAGTGTCGGAGCCACGCGTCGAATGCCGAGTGGAATCGCTGGGCAACGGGAAAATACCGCCCGACCCCCAATAGCGATGCGATGAAAACTGGGTTGTTTCTGAATAGTGTCTGCGGGCACGGGGACCACCAAGTGGGAATGAAGACCTGTCCGTTGATCTGTGGGTAAATGGACGGCGATGGCGCGATCGGGGCGATGAACGGGATAGACCACGGGTGCTGCAGAGTTGACACAGACCATCCGATCTGCGCCGATCGACGGTTGATATTGCCTCCGATACCAATTGAGATAAGCACCCTTTTGGTTAGCGCCTGGTTTCGGCACCCGGGTCACGAGGTGAAAGAAAAGCCGAGGGGCTGACCGAAAGGTGCTAGCCCTGTTATAATGTTTAAAGTGGGTTTTCAATCCATTTCGGTGCATTTTAAAGCCAAAAGAGGGTAGCAATAGGGGACAAAGGTGAGAATTTGGTTAGACCAAGGGTGAAGGTGGGTTTTCAAGGGAATTTGGGGTGGAAAAGGAACTTGGGAAAAGGGAAAAAGGATAAAAGGGGGGAAACCTGCAAAGCTACAAGGAGCGAAATAAGGCCTTTTTTGGAGAAAAAATTATGCAAACAATGGGACCTTATAAAGGGAGTCAGCAGAAGGAAATTTATCAAAGGCAAGGCACAGAAGACTTCAAGGATGATGTGTCTTCAGGGGAGATGCATTCCTTGAAGGCTCAAAAAACAATTTAGCCCCCTACTTTGCTTTGTCAAAAATTTATAGGGGGCTAACAGTGGCTCCACGTGGGGATGACTTCTTCTTGAAGGAGTCAAGAATTCATAAAATAAATCTTTGGTGTAGGCCAGACGCCTGCTGCTTGGCACATCCCTTTCTTTCTTTGATTTTCAGCTGCCGCAATATGAAGACATTACATCAACAGAAAAACTTTTCCCAACAAACTACCTACCCACGCTACAATCCTAGCATTTTTTCTTCTTCTAGGGTGCATTTGAGCTAGCAGACCCTTTACATCATTTTATTTTTATAACAGAAAATAAACCTATTCTAAATCTACCCTTATTACTCCATGAGACCAGATTAGACTGTTGGTCTCATATGTTTCTCTACCTAATCTAATATCTGCTGGGATTAAATTGTCCAGCAGATTTCTTCTCTATATTCTACGACAGAAATTGAAAAACAGCCAAGCCAGGATTAGACTGTCTGACTTGTTGTGGGTCCAAGGCATAAAGACAGTTGCACATGGACCAAATTTGCAGAAAACTGAAACAAAACTTTGAAGGCTTGAAATCTGTAATCTTGAAGCATCCTTCTTTCTTTGTGGCTCAAGTTTTGAGCATGTTAGAGTCACTTCTTTTCTACATTTCAGCTCTGATTTTGGGCATGTTAGATCTGATTCTTCTTTCTTCTTTGCTGGTCCAAATTTTGGGCATGTTAGGACTAGCCGTTTTACTTTCTTTAGCTCAGGTTTTGAGCTTATTAGAGCAAATATTTTGCACATCAGAGGTTCATGTTTTAAGCATGTCTGAACCTCTCATTTTCCTCTGTTTTTTGGAACATTTTCTCTTTTTCCTTGAAAATAAAAAATTGCAATGGTATGTACAATGGAAATGGAAATTGGAAATTGTAAATCAGCAGAAGTAGTGTCTGAGCATCCTGCCATTGACATGACCCCCAAACAGCTCTGTACCATCTAATTCTTGTAGGAAGAAGGCATTTGGACCCACAGTGGCCTGGATGATGTATGAACCTTGCCACAGACTATCAAACTTGTTGTGATTTCCTTTGTCCTCTCTCCTTGAGTCCCACTTCAGAACTTTATCTCCAATTTTGAAATCAGCAGCTTTGGTTCTTTTGTCAAACAATTTCTTTATATTCTCCTGAACTTTCGCTACTCTGTTGTAGACCTATTCCCTCGTTTGCTGGAGATGAATGGTCTGGTTTATTCTCCTCACCATACTGTCTTCTTCTGTTTGAATCTCTTGAACAAGTTTAATCACTGGTATTCCAAGGCTGGTGGGAAACACTGCTTCTGTTCCATAGACAAGCTGATATGGAGACAAGCCAATGGATTTCTTTGTTGTAAGCCTGTCAACCCACAAAGCATGTACTAACTTGTTATGCCATGACTTTTTTCTCTCTTCCAACAGCTTCTTGATGATGGTCATCAAGATTTTGTTTGATGATTCAGCTAATCCATTACCCTGAGGGTAGTAGGCAGTTGAATGATCGAGTGCTATTTGATACCTGTGACAAAAATAAACCATTTTCTTGGATCCGAAAGTAGTAGCATTATCAGTGATTATTTTCCTTGGGCAGCCAAACCGAGAGAGGATATGACCTTCTAGGAAACTAATGATGACTGAATCTGTGGCATTCCTAGTAGGTATGGCCTCTATCCACTTAGTGAAATAGTCTGTGGCTGTTAAGATCCATTTTTGTTGTGCAGAAGAAGCAGGGTGAATTTCTCCTATGAAATCTAGGCCCCATTGCAGAAGGGACCCTCAACAGTGATGGGTTGAAGAGGTAAGGGAAGGAGTTTTCTTTTGCCTTCAAAAATCTAGCATTTGTGGCAGGCAATTATCATCTTATGGATATCATTGAAGAGTGTAGGCCAATAATAACCAGCCCTGAGTATTTTACTTGCAGTGGCTTTCCAGCTGAGGTGGCCTCCACACTCTCCAGCATGGAACTCTAGTTTAATCCTCTCAGCTTCAGCTTCAGGCAAACATTTAAGCAATAGGCCATTTGGACTCTTCCAGTATAAGCAGTTAATCATTATGCAATAGCTCTTGGCTTTCAGCTTCAGGAATCTGGCCTTGGTCTTTGATAGTTCAGGAGGGGCATTGAGGTGTGTAAGCACATACAGAATGTCAGAATACCAAGGAGAGCTCTGAAACTTTTCCTCAACAGTGGGATCAGGAAATCCCTGCTGCTCATCCAAGGCATTTACCATGTTAATGTCTAGGGCTTGTAGATTTGATTCAGCCATCAGTTGTGCTAAGCCCTGACCTTTAATTAGTTTGGTGGGTTTTATCTCAAGGTCGTATTCCAAAATCACAGCAATCCATTTTCCCCTTTTCCCATCTGGGTCTTGGGACAGTATGTCTTTGACTACTATATTTGGCACATAGGCTATGGTGTGGGAATGCAGTATGTACACCCTGAAGTCTTTCAAGGCCTTAATCATAGCATAGGCCTGTTTTTCCATTATGTTGTATTTCAAGGGTGCATCTCTGAGTGCTTTGCTGAAGAAAGAAATGGGCTGTTCCATTCCCTCTGGATTCCTCTGCAGTAGAACTGCAGCTATTGTATGCTTGGAGGAAAATGAAAAAATCAGGAAATTTTTGGAGAAATCTGGGCTGATTAGAACAGGAGCCTAGGTGAGTGCAAGTTTTACTGATTCAAAAGATTTCTTAGCTTCAACAGTCCATTTAACTCCTACACCTTTCTTCATTATGTTAGTCATATTCCTAAGGTGTTCAGCTAGGTTGGGAATAAACCTTCTAAGGAAGTTAATTTTCCCAATGAAGGACTGTAATTCTTTGATGTTTCTCGAGTGTGTGATTTGTAGTATTCCTTCAACTCGTTGTGGTTCTATCCTAATTCCCTTTTCAGATATAATGTGGCCAAGAAGTTTTCCTTCCTGCAGTCCAAATACAGTCTTTTTAGGATTTAGTGACAGACCAAACCTTCTGCATTTCTCAAATACTCTTCTCAAGTGTTTTAGGTGTTCTTCCTTAGTCTTGGAGTAGACTGTTATGTCATCCAGATAGATGACAATGAAGTGTCTTATTTCATCTGAAAAAGCTATGTCCATCGCTCTTTGGAAGGTTGCCCCAGTGTTCATCAATCCAAAAGGCATCTTCACATACATAAAGGTACCCCATGGAGTGGTAAAGGCTGTTTTGAGTTGGTCTTCTGGGATTACTAAGACTTGGTTGTAGCCTGAAAAACCATCCAAAAAAGAAATCCTTTTTGAGCCTACTACCCGTTGTAGAATGTGTTCCATTTTTGGCAAAGGGTAGTTGTCCTTGAGTGAGGCTCTATTAAGATTCCTAAAGTCAATACATAATATAATCTCCCCAATTTTCTTTCTCACAGCCACTAGGTTTGATACCCAATCAGAGAACCTCACAGGTACAATTATATCTGCCTCATACATCTTCTTAATCTCTTTTTCCACTGCAGGCAATTGTTTTGGGTTTATTCTGCGAAGTTTTCATCTAAAGGGCCTCTGATTTTCTTTCAAGGGTATCTTATGATGTATGATATTTGTGTCATAGGCCCTTAAGTCCTCATAACTCCAAGCAAACACGTCAACGAATTCCTTGAATAGTTCAATGTATTTCTTTTTCATGTTTGCAGGCAGAAACTTAGCCAATTTGATCATTTTGGGTTTGTCTTCATTGCCTATGTTGCATTCCTCAACATCAGAGTCTGCATGTTCTATAGTGGGATTTTTTGCTACATCATTAAAGTCAAAAAGGTCTTCTAAAGGGGCCAGACCTCGAGGTATGTTCTTATCTTTGGTTTGCAGCACCTCTACTTCTTCACTATCTGCGTTTTCACATTTTCCGTCTGGATTTTCAATCTGTTCATTTAAAGAGTTTATTTCTACGTTACAGGGTGTTTCTTCCTCATCTGAGGACTCTTCACTTAGGCAACTACTGTCAGATTTAGAGTCTGAAACAGAAAATTCAAACTCATTTCTGCCTACCAGGAAATCTTCAATCTGTTTATCTCCTTAAAAAACCTGCCAATATTTTTCATTGTTCGGCACTGCAGGTCTGAATTTGGTCTGAATGATGATCTTTTGGTCGCTTGGAGTCTTAGGGTATGAACTAGCTAAGCAAGCTAATCTGTTTACAATGACATTTTGACTCCTAGGAACAAACACTAGTTCATATTCAACAAAGGTTTTCAATAAGTCCATAGTGTCATTCCTATAGGCTCGCAGTCTAGGATGTTTCGTTGTATATTCACCGTTCACCTGTTTAATAATCATCTCAGAGTCTCCATGCACGGTTATCCTATGGGCTCCTAATTTTTTCAACAGGGTTAAGCCTAGGATCAGAGCCTCATATTCTGCAATATTGTTCGTACACTTGAAGTGCAGGTTGCAAGCATGGCTCTCTGCGTAATCGCTCTTTGTGTTATGTATCCATACCCCAACTCCGGCAGTTCTTCTTGTGCAGGACCCATCAAAACTCATTCCCACAGAGGTTCACTCTCGTTTTTGTTATCATTTCTTTCCCTACAGCTGGGTTCGCCATTATTTTGCATTATAGGGTCTGCACTAGGCTGTGGGCTGTTTTGTTTCTCGTTATGGGTGTGGAAATCAGAGAGGTGACTAGTTGGCTGATTGCATTCTGTTTCTGGTTCACTTTGCGTTGTTGTTTCAGTGCACTGCTCTGAGTTTTCTACATCTTTCGCCTCTGAGTCTAGAGTGTCCATTATGTTAAAGTCCATGGCCCCTGTTTCCTTGTTTGTATCTCTGTTTTGGGACATTGACCTTTCCAAGATTTCGTCATTACAAAGGATGAAGGAGTCAAGGTCTGTATGTACAAAGTATAAAGGATATTTTTCAGGCTTTTCAGGGCTACTAACCAAGAATTTCATTTGTGCCTCCCTGTACAGTCTTCTAAGTTGGCCAAAGATTGGGATTGTGGCATAAGCCCCATCCATCTACATTGTTCCTTGTAGCTTGGCTCCCCATGATCTTGATAATAACATGCCATACTTGGGTGGCACATCTACCACCACAACATCCATGACCATACATTTTGCAGGAATCTGGGTAAGGCTCACACATAAATATTTGATCAGGCCAAGACACTTTACTCTACTAGAGTCAAATGAATATAGGTCTTTATAGGGGCGGGTTATCTCTAGGCCTAATCTTTCCATCACTACTTTAGGCATCAGGTTGTGTGATGCCCCAGAATCATGCATTGCATTGTGGAGGATCTTATCATGGATATTAAGACTGATATAAAAAGGGGGTACTACCCCTTCCTGAAACGTTCCTTCTATCTTCGGACCAAAAAAAAGGGCAGGTTGATCATCACTCAGATTTACAGTGTCACTGCTCTCACTTAAATTTAATGCTTTCAAAATTTGGCCTTTATATGCATCCTGAGTGGCCAACTCAAAGAGTGGGACAGAGATTTTGATTTTTGCAATCTCACTCTCCAAATTGAAAGTGGACTGACTCTTTGGAATGTTCGACTCTATTTGGTTAGCCACTGCCTTAGTGGCTGAATCAGTGTGTTGATTCTCATTATGTACAGGGTTAGGGACTGCTTTATCAGGAGCACTAACTGCAGTGCTAGTGCTGCTAGTGGGTTGGCTTTGTTTATCAATTGGTTGGTTGTCTTTTTCTTTGTTCTTTCCAGAACTCTCAGCTGTTGATTTGTTACTTTTAGCAGTTGCTTTAGAATTTCTCTTAGGTATTTTCTTGATGGTGACCTCAGAGGCCTTTGTTTTGGGAGTTTCTTGGCTCTTTTTGCTTCTAAGTTCATACTGTTCTCTAACCTGCATCATGGAATTTTCAAATCCTAATCTGTAATCCTCAGTTTCTAACCATTCCTCATCCCAACCAAATGGTGAGGGTTGATCTTCTTCTGAGTAACAGTTATGGATTGAATCCTCTGTTTCAAACATGTTTATTGTGTTCCCTTCAGACTCTTCTATGATTCCCTCATCTTCATCAAGAAAGTTCTATTGGAATGGGGGAATAACTTGTTGATCTGATTCTCTTTGTCTATTGGGAGTGTTATTGTTTCTTCTAAAGTTCTGGTTCTGGTTTTGATTTCTGTTTTGGTTACTAACTGTGACAACCATTTTTTTTACCATTTGTTGTAGCTCTTCCACGTTTTTAGATAGAAGATCATAATTGGGGTCAGATGTGGAAGCTACATTGTCATCTCTGTATGTTACCCTCCTCTCGGCTCTTAATCTCGCTCTTTTCTCAATCAGATTTGCCTCTATATTCACTGCTCCTTTCTGCATGTCTTCCAATGTGTTGTACTCCTTATCCCTAAGCTGATAGGCCATGTCAGCGTCAAAACCTTTGGGGTATTTCGCTAGGGCCATACCTTGGGGAGGTTTCATATGTGGAGGGAGAGCATTGTAAATGCTGTTAAATCTCGTCGTGTAATCATGGACACTCTCTCCTATGTTTCTCTTAAGGCTCATATATTCTACTAGGAGTTGGCGAGGGTTGGCCTTAACCTCCCATTTGTTGATGAAAGTCTGATATAGAGTAGGAAGGTCTTGGATACTACCAGGAGGTAGACTTTTGAACCATTTCTTCACATCACCCCCTAAGCTCTGGGAAAAGATTCTCATTTTGACAGTATCATCATCTATTTCCATATAGTCAAAAAAATCTTCCATCTTATCTACATGGTGTTGGGCTGTGGTAGACTCCTTTGCAGTGAAGTGTGGGATCTTTGATTGATAATCATTGGGTAAGGGTACTAGAGGCTGAGGTAAAACCAGAGGTGCATACCAGGCTGCCATGATGATGTTTTGATGAGGTAAAGGGTTGACTTGGGTGGCTGGTATGTGGATGACAGGGATATTATGGCCAGCAGAAGACTGATGAGCAGATTTAGGGTTACTGAGCCCCAAGTTTTGTATGAAATGTATATCAGGAGGTGTAGAGGGAGCGGTCTATATATTCCCAAGGTGTCCACCACTTTGAGGTGGTGAAACAGGGAGCCCAAGATCTAGCTGGTCTAGGACACTAAATGACCTAGTTCTTGGTAAACCGTTTTGAGTGCATAGGTCGAAAAATGGGTCTGATAGAGCTGTAAAGTTTTCTGGTGCAGAATTAGCTCTATGGATGTGGCTGGAAATAGTTGGTCTTTTAGGTGTAGGAGATCCCTTGAGGATACTCTCAGGGTTGTCAACTATTTCAGGTGGGTTTGGGTTGGGATAAGCTCTTGTATGAATGGTTCTGAAAGCCAGAATGTTGATTTCCAATCGAGCAGCTTAACCCTACTTGTTACTTCTACTGTGGTTGATTTTGTTATGGAGGCCGGTCTCCCAGTGGAGTCTAATGTGCACCAAGATAATCAGCAGGCCTACTGATCACCAGTGGAGTCTTTAAAAAGTTTAAGGAATATCGAGTCGCCAGGTGGAAAGGTTCAGGATGTTTATGGAGGGTACACTGTCCACCACAGTGCTTATGAGATGTCCCCTTTCGAGGATATCTTCCAAACACAGCAAACTCTAACCAGAGATTGACTGGGAGGGCATTTACCAGATATGTCACCTCTGAAAGAGTATGAGATCTGGAGGCTACCTGGCCCTTTCCAGACTCTGTCTAAGAGTATGGGAGAAACACAACAAATGGTATAGAGGTTGATGTGTGAATAGGAGTGTTTTAATCTACCAACCTAACCAAAGATTGTAGGTTTCTGAGGCTCTTATGATGTAGAAGGTGAGAAATACTTAGAATCTCCCCAGCGGAGTCGCCATTATGTTGGTGTTCCCATGTTTTGGCAAGGTTGGAAATACCAAAAGATGAGACAACATCAAAACCACTTTCAGACCTCAGGATCTAGCCCTCCTGGGTCTAGAGAGGGATCTCTCTATGATCGTCCAAGGTATATGTCTTTGAAGCTCGATGTTAAGATGTTAGGCTAGTTATAAGGCTCGGGGTTCGTTTGTTTAATTGTTTGTTTGGTTGTTGGTTATCAGGAGAGCAGGGTTCAATGTAAGACAAGGATGAGCAGAGTGGGATAAGGAAGAGGTGAAATGTTCCAGGGAATATTCAAAACCATTGGGCAATGGAGTCAGGAAAGGATTTTCTTGCTAATCAATAGGCAGGCTTTCAATTGGGCTAGTCATCTAAAACGTTGGATCTTAAAGATGATAATGTGATATGGAATGGTAGAAGGAGAGGAGACAACACAGACTTAGGATACAAAGTTAAAGACCAGCTGGTCGCACAAGGATCCTAGTGGACAGGGCTAACTCTAATCCCCAGTGTTCCCAAATCTTCCAGCTAAATCCTTAACGAGAGACATCTAAGAACAAATACATTTAACTCATACATCAGAGAGCAGGCAATAACATCCACTACACTGGTTAAATTAACTGAAATCAATTCTTAGATAACACATTCAGAAGAAAAATATCAATGGCAAGGAGAGCAGAAACATAGGGTACCTAACAATGGTAAATCCTATGCCAATATTCTGATGCAAGCCAGCAGAAATGAAATGAAATGAATTAAAACACAGAGATAGGAAAACATCACTGCTGCTTTAGATCAGGATCCAAAGAAATGTGCTTGTCATTTTAAATAGCAATACCAGTCAAGTACAACATTGCCAATAGATGAATACTCAGTCTGAGATCATACTCCTCAGCTTATCTTACAACTTTACACAGAGACTGTGTCTCAAAAGAAACTACTTGCAATTCTCTGATAACTGATCAACAACCTTTACAATGAGTTTCTTCATGAATTTATAGCTCCAGAGGAGCGGAGAAGGTAGGTGAGGAACTAAATACAGCATTAAAAACTCCAGAAGAGGAAGAAAGTCGAAGGCCGCTCTGTATAAATTCTGTGCATTAATATGGGACACCCTTGGGTGAAAGAGTAGTCTTCGTCAGGTTTCCATTAACTCCAGGTATGTGTCTGATGTACCTTGGCTGCAATACTCTGTGGTACTTCTGGTGATCTGAACAAAAATAAATCAATGATTCAAGTCTGCCATGTTGTGTAGCTAATGCTACTGATATCGTAGGACCGTTGTAACAGTGTTACCGATGAAATAGGTAACCGCACTGTTACCTACTTTTTTTTGGTAGCATAAAAAGCACCCGATTTTGAAAAGTGGTGATGCAGAATCACCTTTTTTTTTTTTGGAGCACATTTTCGACACTCCAATATTTTTATTTATGAAGTATGAATATTTGTTTTAAAATGTTAGTGATTTTCATGCTAATTTTGAAACGTATTGATGCAGCATCAACTTTTTTTTTTAGAGCTGTGATTTTCATGCTAATTTTGAAACGTATTGATGCAGCATCAACCTTTTTTATGGTGATTTTGAAAACATAAATAAACCAAACCTAGATAAAAATACATATATAAACACAAAATGTAAAAAACAAATTAGATCAGAAACATAAAATTTCAGACAAAAAATCATAAAACAAAGGCCAAAAAAATTATATCAAAAGAAATGACAAAATTTGAAAAAAAAAACACATAATTTAAAGAAAAAAAACAAAAATTAACCAAAAAAATTTAAAAAAAAAAACATCAAAAACATTTTTTTCTAAGTTATTAAAAAAAACTTTATTAAAAAATAATAATAATAATAATAATTATTATTATTATTATTAAAATTAAAATTGAAATAGAATATTTAAAAATAATTTAAATTACAAAATTAAAATTTAGATTTAAAAAAAAAATAATAATACAAAAAAGAAAAATTTAAATTAAAATAATAATAAGAAGAAAAAAAAATACAAATGTTAAAATTAACAAAAAACAAAAAAACAAAATTTAAAATTGAAAAAGAAAATTAAAATAAAAGAATTAAAATTTAAAAAAAAAAACTATCATTAAAAAACAAAAAAAATGAAAAAAACCACGTGCTAATAATTAAAAAACAAATATCCATAAATTTACTGTTTTTTTTTTTTTCATGAAACAATTTATAAATTTTAAAAATGAAAAACTAAATAAACTAAAAGATTAAAAAAAATTAAATTAAATTAAAATTTAATAAATAAATTTTAAATTTTAAAAAATAATTAATCTAAAATATTAAATTTAAAAAAAATAATAATAATAATTAAAACAATTTAAATTTAAAATAAAAAATTTAAATTAAAAAAAAAAAATTTTAAATTTTTTGAATTTAAGAAAAAATCAAATTAAAAAAAATATTAAAAATTAAAAAAAAAAAAAAAAAAATGATCGTGGTGGCGCCGCCAATCGGCCTCCCGCCCAGGTGGCGGCAGAGACCGGCCGCTGGGAGGGAGGTCGATTCCGAGAATCGCCCTGAGGCCGATTCCAAGAATCGCCCTGAGGCCGATTCTGAGAATCGCCCTGCCGCGGCGGGAGGCCGATTCCGGGAATCGCCCTGCCGCGGCGCAGGAAGCCGATTCCGGGAATCGCACTCCCCCTCTCGCGGCGGGAGGCCAATTCCGGGAATCGCCCTCCCGCAGCGGGAGGCCGATTCTGGGATAGAATCGCCCTGAGGCCGATTCCGGGAATCGCCCTCCCGGCGTAGGAGGGCGATTCCCGGAATCGGCCTCCCGCCGCGGGAGGGCGATTCTCAGAATCGACCTCTCGCCCAGCGGCTGGCCTCCACCGCCACCTGGGCGGGAGGCCAATTGGCGGCGCCACCACGATCAAAAAATTCCTTTTTTTTTATTCTTTTTTTTTTTAATATTTTCTTTTTTTAATTTGATTTTTATTTTTTTATTTTTTATTTTAAATTCAAAAATTTTAATTTAATTTTATTTAATTTAATTTTTATATTTGAAATTTAATTTGTTTTCATTTTTTTCATTTTTTTATTTATTTATTATTATTATTATTTTTTTTTTTTTTTTTTTCTAAATTTTGTTAAATTTTTTTATTAAATTTTGTATTTTTTTATCTAATTGATTTTTTTTTTAAATTATTAAATTTTATGTTTAGTTTTTTCATTTAATTTTTTAAAATTTATTAAATTTTGTATTTTTTTTTAATTTATTTAAATTTAATACTTTTTTTTAATTTTTTATTTTTTTATTATTATTTTTTAATTACATAAATTTTTATATTTTTTTTATTTCAATTAAAATTGTGTATTTAAAATTATATATATATATATATATTTATAATTTATTTTTTTCAATTTTTCAAGTTTAATTGATTTTTAAAGTTTTTTAACTTTTAATTTTAATAATGTTTTTTTTTTGTTTCTCTTTATATTTAAAATTTATTTTTTATTTCAAAATTTATTTGTTTATTCATTTATTTATTAAAATTTAATATTTGTTTTTTTAAATTTAATTTGTTATTTTAATATTAACATTTTTTTTTTTAATTTAATAAAATCTAATATATATTTTTTTAATTTAAGTTCATATATATATATATATATATATATATATATATATATATATATATATATATATATATATATATATATATTATTTTTTATAATTTAAATTTAAATTATTTTTTAAAATCTATTTGTTTTTTTAATATATATTTTTTTAAATTTAATATTTTTATTGTATTTTATTTTTCATTTTTTATTTTTAATTAATTTTTCATTTTTTTACTTTTAATTTCAATAATGTTTTTTTTTTTCTAAGTTTTAAATTTATTAAAATTTAATATATTTCTTTAAATTTAATTTTTTATTTGAAAATTTTATTTTATTTTTTTCTAATTTAATAATCATTTTCTTTTTCTTTTTTAAATTTAATTTATATATTTTATTTTTTATAATTTCTTTCCTCTTTTTTTTTTTTTTTTTTTTATTTTGAAATTTTAATCTTTAAATTTATATATATATATATATATATATATATATATATATATATATATATATATATATATATATATATATATATATTTCTTAAATTTTAGGTTTTTTTTAATGTTTGAGTTTTAAAAATTAAAAAATGTTATTTCTATTTTTAAAAATGTCAAAAATATCACACAATTTTTTTTTTGTTATTCCAACATCAATTGGTTTTGTTTTGAGGGTGTTTTTTCAATCCTTTTTTCAAGAAACGATTTTGTTTTTAGCACAATTTTATAAAATGTTGAAATTTGACCTTCAAAAAAAACCAAGTGCGTTCTGGAATACACTTTTTTTGTTTTTGGGGTGTTTTTTCATGTTTTTTGAGTCTTTTTGGGTTAGAGTTCCCGTTTTGAGGTCAGGTTACCTATTTCATCGGTAACAGTGTTTTGTCATAGAATAAAAGCTGTATGGGCATTTTGTCCTTTACGGGGAAAACATTCTGCTGGTGTACAAACCCTGATATACATGATTTTCTGTATGTTGTACACTCCGTGAGATTCATGACATCACTGATCTGGTGCTTTGCCTTTAAATCCCTGTATTAAGGCTCAAAGCTCTTCGTTGAACTAGTTTATCACTAGCTGGTATTTCTCTACCGCTTCATAAATGTCTTGATCTGTGAAATATGGGCTTTAATGGCGCCGGATAGGTTTCTTGCGAAGATTGAACTGTCCTAGGATAATATTTATGCCGTCGCCACCTTTCCGAGTATTTCCATTGTAGTACCAGCTTCCAAATTCAACCTTCCCTGTGCAACACGCCATTACAATAGTACAATTGAACCATGGCAGTTTCATGCCTTTCTGAAAACCTACAAAATGCGAAAACGAGTTAAGAAAACAATGAATGGGTGGTGGATGCAGTGCGGATGATGAAAATGGTCGTGCGGCTGGTGAAATGGCGAAACAATGCAGAGGAGTGATGGAGGGAAGCCTTAGTGAAGGTTGGCGGAGCGTAGAGGAAATTTAAATGAGAAACCTTAACAAACTCAACTTTTGAACAAATATATGCAATGGGATGGGCAGATGTACGGTGAATCCACGTGGGGGTGACGTGCCGGGACCGGGCAATGGCGGAAAAGTCAACAGCGGGGAAAACAAGTCTGCACCGTCAGATCTCAAAGGAGATCGGCGGTTGAAAATGCAGCGGAGGGCGACGAACGGTGGTCCAGGAGTATAGTGACCTTGGATTAAACCCCGCGCAGCTTCGTTGAGCAATGACAGTTGGATGGGCAATGGCAGATCTGACGGCTCACAACGATATCACTACGCATCCGCGGACGAACGATAACGTGCGATGAGGTAGTGGTTTTGGAACAGTGTCGGAGCCACACGTCAAATGCCAAGTGGAATCGCTGGGCAACGGGAAAATACCGCCCAACCCCCAATAGCAGTGCGATGAAAACTGCGCTGTTTCTGAATAGTGTCTGCGGGCGCGGGGACCACCAGGTGGGAATGAAGATATGTCCATTGATCTGTGGGTAAATGGATGGCGATGGCGCGATCGGGGCGATGAACAGGATAGACCATGGGCGCTGCAGAGTTGACACGGACCATCCGATCTGCATCGATCGACGGTTGATATTGCCTCCGATACCAATTGAGATGAGCACCCTTTTGGTTAGCGCCTGGTTTCAGCACGCAGGTCACAAGGTGAAAGAAAAGCCAAGGGAGCTAGCCGAAAGGTGCTAGCCCTGCTATAACGTTTAAAGTGGGTTTTTAATCCATTTCGGTGCATTTTAAAGCCAAAGGAGGGTAGCGATAGGGGACAAAGGTGAGAATTTGGTTAGACCAAGGGTGAAGGTGGGTTTTCAAGGGAATTTGGGGTGGAAAAGGTACTCGGGAAAAGGGAAAAAGGATAAAAGGGGGGAAACCTGCAGAGCTACAAGGAGCGAAATAAGGCCTTTTTTGGAGCAGAAATTATGTAAACAATGAGACCTTATAAAGGGAGTCAGCAGAGGGAAATTTATCAAAGGCAAGGCACAGGAGACTTCAAGGATGATGTGTCTTCAAGGGAGGTGCATTCCTTGAAGGCTCAAAAAACAATTTAGCCCCCTACTTTGCTTTGTTAAAAAATTATAGGGGGCTAACAGGATCGGTGTGGTTTCTTGACAGTGGTGTGTTTTTCCATATGACCGGAGACAAAGATTTGTTTAGTGATCTGGATGAAAAGGATCTTGGAGTGCACATCGAGATGGGCGATGATGGTAGATACAGTGCAACTGGTATCAGGACCATTTCCTTTGAGAGGGAGTCTGGTAAACCTTTCATCTTGAAGGATGTCATGCATGTTCCAGGATTGAAGAAGAATCTGATCTCTGTGGCGATGTTGGAAGACAAGGGTTATGCTGTTGTTTTTAGCGAGGGAAAAGCCTTCCTGCGCAGTAAAACAACGGGTCAAACCATGAGGATAGGGATTCGAGTTAAGAATATTTATCAATTGTAGGTAGATGGTTGTGTAGCAATGGCAGGAAAAGCAGAAGGAGTGGTGAGTCGGGATGAGGGTGAATTGTGGCATAGGATATTGGGCCATCTTCACCATGGCGCTTTGAAAATTTTGCAGTAGATTTCTACCAGGCTTCTCAAGGGTACACTTGCGTAGTCAGATCAGTGCAAGGGATGTACTATGGGAAAATTTGTGAAGACCACTTTTCATGAGAAGGATAGTCGCGCCTCGACGATCCTTGAGAGAATTAACACAAACGCGTGTGGACCTTTCTCAGTTGCTTCAACAGCAAAGCACAGGTATTATGTGATATTTGTTGATGACTTTTCTCGTAAGTATTGGATCTTCTTCATGCAGAAGAAGAGCGAGACATACTCAAAGTTCTGTGAGTTCAAGGTGCTGGTTGAGAAAGAGTCGGGGAAGCAGGTGAAAGCTCTAAGGAGCAATAATGGTGGTGAATACATCTTTGGTGAATTCAAAGACTTCTGCAGCAAAGAAGGAATTTGAAGAGAACTCATAGCGCCTCATAACCCACAGCAAAATGGGGTCGCGGAGAGAAAGAACAAAACGATCGTGGGTGTTACATGGGCGATGTTGCATGATCAGGGCATTCCCATACACTTGTCGGCTGAGGCATGCAACACTACGGTTTATGTGCAAAACCGTTGTCCTCATAGAGTACTTGGCATGAGTACACCCAAAGAGGCGTTTTCTAGTAAGAAGCTTGATATTTCTCATTTGAAGATTTTTGGCTCACCTGTTTAAATTCATGTGACGAAGGATGCCAGGAAGAAGCTGGAGCTAACCGTAGAGGTTGGGATATTTGTGGGGTACACAGAAACACCCCATAATTATCGTGTTTATTTGCCAGATAGTTGGATGACTGTCGTGCGACGAGATATCAAATTTCATGAGGAGAAAGCCATGAAGTTGTCGCTTGAGAGGGAGCTACACTTGCATGCATATGAGGAGCTACTTGTTCCTAAAGATGAGCCTCAGGATGTGGATTAGCCACGAGAGGAGGTTCATGGAGTGGAAGAAACCACTCATAGAGTGCCAAACATCAGAGGGCGGAAGCGCACTACAGAAGCTGAGCAACTTAATCTTGATGCAGCGCAGAATGTAGGAGCACCTACATCACAGCGCAGACAAAGACAGTCACCTGATCGATTTACTGGATACATGGTTTTGATGAGCAAGTGTATCATGACGGAGCCATCCTCTTTCAAGGAAGCTGTGGAGGATCTCGCATGGGTAGATGCCATGGTGGAAGAGTATGATTCGATTGTCAAAAACAGTGCATGGGAGATTTTCCCAAGGCCAGAAGGGAAATCAGTGGTAGGTTCGAGATGGATCTACAAAGTGAAGCAAGCTACTGACGGGAGCATCAAGAAGTATAAGGCAATATTTGTTGCCCGGGGCTTCTCACAGATCGAGGGGATCGACTATGAAGAAACCTTTGCACCTATCGCAAGGTATTCTTCCATACAAACCATCCTTGCTCTCTCAGCGCAGATGGGTTGGCACATTCATCATATGGATGTGAAGACTGCATTCTTCAACGGATTCATTGAGGAGGAGGTGTACATTGAGCAGCCTAAAGGATTCGAAATCTTCAGCAGCGAGTCGCATGTGTTCAGGCTCAAAAGAGTGTTGTATGGGCTGAAACAAGCACCTCGTGCTTGGTACACACGGATAGATAGTTATTTCACCGGACTTGGTTTCGCCAAGAGTGAGGCGGATCCTAACCTATACCAGATTGTGGTGGAGGGTAAGCTTTTGATCATTGTGCTTTATTTAGATGATTTAATACTAACAAGTGATGAACTGTTGATACACTCATGTAAGGCAGATCTTGCAAAGGAGTTTGAGATGAAGGACTTGGGCCTCCTTCGTTATTTCCTGGGATTGGAAATTTGGCAGCGGAAAGGTAGACTGTTTGTGTCTCAAAGCAAGTATGCCCGGGAGATACTGGAGAAGTTTCACATGCAAGGCTGCAAGCCTATCGACACTCCTCTTCCTGGTGGTTGGAGGAAAGAGGATGCTACATCAGCAGAGGTAGTGGATGCCACTATTTATCGACAATTGGTTGGTTCGCTCATGTATTTAGTCAATACACGACCGGACATATGCTATGTTGTGAACCAGCTTTCACAAGCTATGTTTAAGCCTACCAATCTCTTTTGGAAGGCAGGCAAGCATGTCCTGAGATATCTCAGGGGCACATCTGGGCATGGATTTTGGTACAAACAGTCGGATGAGTTGAAGTTGCATGGCTTCACAAATACAGATTGGGCAGGAAGCCCAACAGACAGAAAGAGCACATCTAGAGGGATTTTCAATATCGGATCTACAAGAGTTTCTTGGTACAGCAGGAAACAAAGATCTGTGGCACTCAGTTTAGCAGAGGCCAAGTACATGGCAGCAAGTTTGGCTGCATGCGAGGCTATATGGATGAGGAAGATCCTGGTCGGGTTGTTCGGTTCTCACTTAGATCCTACTGTGATATATTGTGATAATCATAGTTGCATTAAACTCTCGGTTAATCTAGGATTTCATGATAGATCTAAACATATTGACATCCGGTACCATCATATCAGAGAGTGTGTGCAGCGAAATATCATGTTACTTTCTTACATTCCTACGGAGGATCAGGATGCAGATATTCTGACGAAGGCGCTCACTAGGAGAAAATTCGAATACCATAGAGACAGAATCGGGGTGGCAGAAAATCCCTATCTTGTTGAGAGGGAGTGTTGAGATTCAACAAGATGATGAGCTTAGTGAAAAGAGTCGCCTTCACTAAGTGGGCCCGCAAGCTATTTTTGGCGAAGGTCTATTTTTAGACCATGTCGATCATATTCTATGAGTTGCAGGATGCTATTTGTGGATGGTTGGTCAAGTTGGAAAAATAGATGGACTTCTATTTTTAGACATATTGGGCAGAATCTATGTTTAGATTTCCAGACTAAAAATAGATATGTTGAATATTATTAGCTCTTAATAATATTTGGACTCTAAACATTATCTTATTCTCTTGGAGCACTTCGGTTAAGTGCACAGATGTGGCACAGCAGCTGACAGAAGGAATTACACTATTCTTGAGGGTTTACTAGAGCTAATGCATGAGGACTTCAGTTAGAACTCATGTGATAGAGTTTGGTGGAGTTGTATTCAATTTAACTCAGTTAGACTCAGTTGAGCTAGTTGTATCTAGTCTAACTGATTGATACACTAGTGAGAGTGGTGTGAATTAATTAGTTAATTAATTCACTAAATAATAACTCATTAATCAAGTGAAGAATACATCAGTTAACTACAGTGCATGGCAGTTTTAGTGGAGACCATAGTGATGCATTGATTGCATCCAACACTCAGTGGAGATGCCAATGAGGATTGTGCAGTGCAAGCTTGGTGAATTCTATTTCATTCAAAGCCATTCTTCAGAAGGGATTGTGCAATAGAGGCAAGCTAGCAGGTGGCAAAGATCGGTGCATGGATTTGCAAGATCGGGCCTGATTAGTGTGTAGCGATTGTATTGTACTGAGAGCTTGATATGATCAGCTTTGTATGAGGATTTTTACATGATCTCTATGACATATATTATATACATATAATTGGGGTTTTCAGCTTCAGGCTTTCCCGTTAAACAACTGTGTTCATATGTGTGAATTTTTATTGTTTCATGTGTGCATTGCAATCTTGATTTAATTTCCGCAAATGATCAATGGTGGAATAGATTATGTATTTTGCATGAAGTTAAAAATAGTGTGAGATCAGGAGAATCTTGGACATATAACACATAATTTATATAATTTCTACACGCGGTAGAAGAACCTCGATGCACCTGCAACTGAACATTCATCGGGCACACTTGCTTGCTTTTTGAAGGAACATATGTGATTCTCTCTCTTGCTGATAGCTAAAGCCAAGGAAAATATTTTAAGTAGATGAAAACCAGGTTGTATAAAACAAATGGTGTGAGATCTAATTGGGACCACATATTAGGGATACCCCTTTGAATGTTGGTAGGTCCAACACTATCAACAAAATATTAAGTATGGCCATGAGCCATTCAATTCGTAATCATGTCCAATGACTAAAAACACATTTAATAACAGGTTATTTAAGAGACCTAAACCAACCAAACATATTCATATAAATAACCTTGCAATTCATGAGGATAATAACAATCACTTAGTGTTATAAGTTCAAGCTAATCATAAAGACATATAGGGAAACTCATTCACGATAAACATGCATTGAATGCAACAACCTTCCATGAGGCATACATAACTACACATCAACCAATAACATAATAAGCATTGCCATAAATCATAATTAAATATTCTTAAACCATTATAGTTATATGAGTGAGTTAGATTAGAAAGCAACTGAAGGAGGAAATCCCACTCTCCACCCAACCATAGGGCAATGACACTGCAATATTTCTTGAATTTGACAACCCCTAAGCCAGATCCATAGTATGAAGGGATGTTTTCATAAGGGATAAACTCACACCAATGAATTGGTCAAGTACTAGGGAGTTGGAGTCTACTATTTTGGTTGTTAATTAGCTCAACAATAAGCACTTAGTGGTTCATTTATCTCCTGAACTTCACAAGGCTTAATAGGATTAGAAAAGGGATCAATTGTTTTAAACACAACCACAGGGATTATGATCCAATATCATAGAGTACATGCTCAAATTTGGCTCTAGTTTTTCCATGTTAATCTCTTTTTAACGGTGCTGTAAATTTGTCAACCAAGGGGTCTCCCCGAGGTGAAGTCCCAATTAGATCTCACACCATTTGGAATAGGATCCCCATCTAGACTATATTCCTGGTTGCCATGTATTCTTAGAGATTTTCCTCGGCTCTAATAGTTAGCAAGAGAAAGGAACACATGGTGTCTTCGAAAAGCAAGAAGGTGTGTCTCGTGAGTGTTCAGTGGTAAGTGTGTTGGACGGATAAGTTGTTCTTGCGAACAATACAGACCTCCCAAGTGTCCTACGCACAGCTAGCAACAAACAAACAAATAAAAACCATTTTCTCTAGATATTGTTTGACATAGAATTAATTATAACAGGGTTTTAGAAACCTACTTGTAGTCCAACGCTGATCTTCTTTCCAGTGGCTTGAAGAAAGTCTTCGTCAAGGATCTACAGTCACAAACACAAGAAAAGATCAAAATCACCTGTATAATAAATCAATTTATGAATCAAACATCTATCAAGATGATCAAGGAATTCATGAAATGAGATAATCAATTAAATAGCTCATTGAGAAAACAATATTCATTCGTATTAACTTAAATAAGAAGATCCTTACAACCATGTCTGCCTTGATGTCATACAGGCCTTCTTGGGGTCCGGAACAGGCGTTTCCTTTACTCTGACCAGCCTTGCACTCTTCCAACCGAGATACATACAAGTATGTAATCTTTCCCACATGAAATCTCAGCCAAAAGGGTCTAAGTTTCAACAACACTTCACCTCTAATAATACCAAAGCTTGAACTCCCTTTGAGGCTTCCCTATGCCTCTTTTTATAGTGAAAGAGAGGAGGTTATGGCTCCAAATAAGAAGGGATAGAATCCTCCTTCAAAGGGATTAGCTCCTTACATCAAGGGGTTAGCTCCTTAATGGATGGGATGCATGAACTTCAAAAGAGTGGACTTTCCACCGCAGGAATGTTTCTAGAAGCTTCCAAAAATGACTCGAACTGAGCTTCTAGATTTTATTTGCGCCCTTATTTACCTTTTACAAGGGTCTGCACCTTTAATAAATAAAAAGTGTGTTTAGCTCCACATGATTTAGAGCAAGAAAGTGCGACACCGCAGGAAATGTTAAGAGAGTGCGGTACAAGTGTTTTTAAGAATTTTATGAGCTTTTCTCTTAATTTCAAGGCCTGACTTTAGGAACTTTGATGTTGTAGACTTCTAAGGGAGTACTAAAATGTCATGGTGAAAATTTTCAGTGGAACAGATTTCCCCCTAAAGTGGGAAGTCTGTAATAGATGAAGAGTGAGTCTGTAATGTATGAAGAGTGAAGTTCTTTATCATTTCGAGGATCAACCTATGGACACCCCAGTCGGAACCCTGTAAAAACATTGACACAAAACATATATATATATATATATATCATCGCTAAGGAAGGCACTCCCATACTCAGATCAAAACTAACTAAACTTGTTTTGATACAGAAATGATTTTAATATTACATCAATAGTGTATACACAGCATGGACGCAGCCATCTATAATGAATAGTCTACTGCATAATGAATAATAAAACTCCTCGCAGCCTAGATGTTGGAAACTAGATCTAGGGTCTTGATTTATCCTTCCCGAACTAGTACGATTCTATCCATGCAATTAAATGTGTTGAAGTCGAACATGGTAGGAACCACTTGATTACCAGTCAATGATGTGAACTGTTAACAAGTGTGAGAGAAACCACCAATAATGTTAATGGCTCTCAAAGTACTCAGTACAATCCATGAAATGTGAATAAGTGATCTAAAGTCGAACATTTTACGAAATCGTTTGATCGAAGGTCAATGATGCAACCTGTCGTTAAAGACGAGAAACTTGCCATTAAGGCATGCAGATTCCAAGGTATTCACGGATTCTAGATCAAGTTTCTAGATGATGAGCTGTTGTCGATAGAAAGTGATTTGTCGTAAGCAGGCTTACGACACGAAACCATAGATCAAGTTTTGAAGAATTTTTTTGCAAGGACTGACTCAGGGATGGTCAACGCGAATGGAGACAAATGTTTGCAGATGAATGGTTTGTTTGACTGTCCTCTTGAACACATAATGACACTGCAAATGGTTTGGCGACAGTTTCCCTAAGCTAATACCCAGAAACCAATTGAAGACCTTCAATATGGTTTGATTAACTAATAGGCAAAGGATTTCCCAACCCAGGTAGAAGTGTGACAAAAAGTGTCGTGTTCAAGAGTGGTGTAATGCTTTTACAAATTAAAGTGTAACAAATGAATCTGTTTTCTCTCTTTTCCCCCACAATTTTTGGCAAGTACCTCTTTATTTTTTGACAATCTTGAGGAGGATAAAATTTGCTTGTTTATAAGCTCATCCTTCGGATGAGTCCAACTTAGTTTAAAATCGAACCCTAAGAAGGAGTGGTCCGTTCCTGTTTAAAATTGACAGGTCCTTTACTATTAAATTTTAACGAGTCCATTATAGGAGAAACTCGGTGTTTTTCATTTTTAGGGAGTCAGAAGAAAAAACTTAAGAAAACTCCATGGCTGTTATTTTTCGTAAATTTAGTCTCTCAGGCCCGAAAAATGATAAAATAATGCGAGAGAGAACTCCATTGACCACGATTAGTCAACGTATACCTTTTTCGTAAATAGTCCATTTCAGTCCGGAAAAGGGGTAAACTTATACTGAAGGGACGACCGTTCATTTACTTTAACGAGTTTGAATAGTCAAGTACTCGGTAATCTTTTCATTTTTAGAGAATCTGAAAAGGGCTTAAAAGAGGACTCGATGGTTTCGCTTTTTCGTAAATTTTAAAGAGCTCGAAAAAGTGATAAAAGTATACTCTTTTGTCAAAAATGATCATTTTGCCTGAAAAATCCAGTATTCTACACAAAAAACTCAAAAAATTAAACATACCTGTTTCAATAATAAAAATATTTTGAAAAACGATCTTTTTAAAGTGAAAAATAAACAAATTTAAAATTCATTTATTCGAAAAAACTTAGAAAAAGGAGGTTTTCAAGTTCATTTTTACCGTTTGAGTTTGGAGTGAAGATTTTAGAGCTTTTGGCAAAGAATACTTCGAAGAATATTCTGGACAAACCGACTATTGGAATCGAAAACCGTCTGCTCTAGGTAATCCACAACCTCTTTCTCTTGCTTTTCATCCATTTATTTTCTTAAATTAGGGTCTAAATTTCATTTTTGGGAGGAAAATTGGTTAAAAAATTTGCCCTCGGGGGTCCGCAGGTGAGACACTAGGTACCCGCGGACCCTGACATTTTCTCACAAAGGAAAATGTCGAGGCCCCGCACATTTAACATAGAGCCCGTGCGGAGCTACGCATTGTCTCTGAGCGTAAAGTGCAGGGGCGCCATAACGAATTTAAAAACACAATTTTCTCCCAAATTACCCAAAATTTTTGTTTTAAAATGATTATAATCCTTTATTTTACTCATTGTAGGATATTTACAATGCTCATTTGGCAAGAACGGGAGCACGAGGAGGTAGATGAAGCAGCGATGATCCATCCACCTACTTTGCAAGTTTTAAGAGCATGCGGGCTATTCAAATTTTGGGCTATCAATGGCATGAGAGCTCAAGTAGATCTTCTCACTTGGTTGGTAAGCAAGTGGGACGTTCAGGACCATTGTTTCATGATTGGAGGCCACCGGCTCGAAATTGAGCTGGAGGACATATATTTTTTCACTGGTTTGTCTAAGAGAGGCGAACCACTTTCTCTATTTGGGGCTAGGCCAGGTGGCTAGTCTGTTGCCAACTCGCAATTAGAGTTTTGTAATGATGAATCCAATCCTAGAGACAAACGGATTGACATTAAAACTATCATCCGTCCCGAGTTAAAATTGATTGCATTTACCGTTGTCAAGTTGTGCAGAAGTGCAGCTTTGCATGTAGCTACTGGATCTCAGATGCAGATTGCAGTAGATTGTTTCCGAGGCACCATATTCAACTGGTGCGAGGTAGTGTTGGCTAATGTGAAAGGACAACTTACCAGAGCAAAGAATGGGAAGTTACACAACTTTGGGTATGGATCTATCGCAGTTACCTTTGCTCTAGAGAGGATTCCTATGTTGGCCCCACAACATATTCCTGTTGATGTTGGTAGACCTCGAGAGCCTCGGATGGTTCGATGGGTTGCTTTGATGGCCCGCCACAACGAGGGTGGGGAGATTGTTCGATTTCCCTCGACTTATTTTCGTTGGTTAGAACGCCAAATTTTTGTGATAGAGTATTTTCCTTATGCGGGCATGGATTTTCGTGGCGACCGGGATATGGTACTTCCTCCAAGAGGTCAGTGGGATGAGTCAGGTAAAAAATTTCTTTGATGTGTTCTAATTTCTAATTTTTATTTTGTTTTTAAATCATCCAAAACTGATAACAAAAATTTCAAATGTAGATGTGGGTCCAAGTCGACCAGCCATTCTCCGCCCCTTTGACTAGAGGCAAAGGGATGCGGTAGCACCACCACCACCTCCACAAGATCAGACAACAGAGATCCTGACTGATTTAGAACACCATTTGGAGTGGTTAACTATGGATATTCCTGAGACTGCCATAGATGACATCTCGCTTTGTTTACATAGATACGTCATTGGTGTTCCTGGACCATTCAAGAGATTTTTGACTAGGGTGGCACGAGCAGCAGTGTATTATCGTGATCATCACCACGTATAGTGGATGATTGACTGTATAGACTCATTTTTGTATCAATTTTTTTCCGATCATAAGGCGTTTTGAACCTATGATCGAAGATGATGTACTATTTTTTGAACACTACATCTATACTATGATATACTATTATTTCCAGTTACCTGTTCAATCATTTTATCGAATGTTGATTTACTATTTTATTACTGAAAATTTCTTTTTATAACATTAGAAGCTATTGCATCTGCTAATGTGTTTAAATTTCTTGGAATGTTTTGATACTCAATATAATCGAACTCTCGTTCCAAGAGACGAACCCTTAAAAATAATCTTAATAAAACTGGGTTTCTAATGGCATATACTCGATTTAACTGTAATACAACGAGTTCAGAATCTAAACTAACGATCAAACTCTGAATTCCAAATGAAATGGATTCCAACAATAATTCAATAACTGCACTATATTCAGCAATATTATTCGTTGTTTGACTGAGGCTTACCCCATGCATAGATACTAACTCGTCAGTGGGTGAATAAATAACCCAAGCTACGGAAGAGATTTTCCATGTACTACGACAAGCGCCATCAGCAAAACCAATATATGTTTGAAAGGACGTCGACATTTGCGATATCAAGAGTAATCCAGATAAGCAAGAATACTAGTAAAAGCACACTTAAGCTAGGCACACGTTTCTAATCTATAGCACACCAGCTAAAAAGTAACTAATATACAACGAATATCTCCACACAAAAAATCAAGCGTAATATATCTTTAGATAAAGTCCATTCCTGGGTTTACCTAAAGAGACCTCGTCAAAATCAATCAATTCATAGGCCCCTTTTGCAAGTTGTCACTTGACAATATAAGGACCATGCCACATGGGTTCAAATTTCCCAGCCCCTATTTTATCATTGGCTTGATCATAAATCAAAACTAGGTCTCCTTCTGAAAAATTACGAGGGGTAACACTTCTATCATATTGAGCTTTCATTCTTTTCGCATGAGTCTCGGTAGCTAATGCAGTGGTGCGCCAATTCTCATCTAATTGAGCCAAGCATAAAAAACGTTTCTCCTCTTCAGAAGTAGCTGGTAGTAACTCTATGGCTAGTTGGAGTGACAGTATCTCGCATTCAATGGGTAATACCGCTTCTAAACCGTAAACTAGTTGAAAAGGGGTAAAGCCTGTCGATGTTTTTGCTGAGGTTCGATATGCCCAAAGTGTTGAAAATAGCATGGTATGCCAATTCGACTTATGAATTCCAATGATTCGTTTGATCATGGTGACTAAAAATTTATTAATTGCTTCAAATAAACCATTAGCCTGTAGATAATATGGTATAGAACTGTCATGGCGCAGGCCAAGTTGGTCCGCTAACTTGGTCATCATGATATTCTGAAAATGGCTCCCATGATCAGTAATTATTGCTTGGGGTACACTGAAATGAGCAATCACGTGATTGAATACGAAAGTAGCTACAGTTTTTCCATCTGTCGCAAATGTAGGCATCGCCTCGGCCCATTTGGTAAAATAATCTACTGCTAGAATAATATACCCATGCCCCCCGGCCGAGTGAGGGTTACATGTAACAAAGTCAATGCCCCATTTTGCAAAAGGACCAACAGCAATTATAGGGTGAAGAGGAGCACGTGGTGCACGCATTTTTCGATCGAAGATTTGACAATTATGACATTTTCAGACCGCGTAAATACAATCTTTAAATAAGGACGGCCAAAAATAACCTGCGCGCAATATATTTTGGGTTGTGGCGTACCCAGATATATGACCGCCACATGCTCTATAGTGACAGTTATTTAAAACCTTTTCGGCTTCTTCATGGGTTAGACAACGTCAAAAAACTGAGTCTGCACCACGATGGTATAGTGTGTCGCCAATAATATGGTATTGTTGAGACTGGAAACGTATTTTTCGTCGTTGCGACTGTGAAAGCTCGGGCCAAAAATATTGGATCTGAAGATAAACAATAATATCTCCATACCAAGGATCAATGGTACTAATAAGAAACAAGGATTCATCTGCAATTGGTTGTTCCACCACAGTTTCTGTATCGGTACGTGGGAAATCACACATAAGTTCAACAAATATCAATGATTTCTTGGATTTGGATTTTTCAAAATCCAAATCAAACTCCTGCGGGATAACAATCCAATTGGAGTATTTTCCCCCTAGCAATTGTTTGGTCAAAATGTACATCATAGGGTTACAATTAGAGATCACTGTTGTTTTGCGTAAAAGTATGTAATGACGAAAACGTTGGACAGCTTGAACAGCTGTCATGGCCAATTTATCCACATGTGAATATCTGATCTCAGTTGGATGAAAATTTTGACTAAGATAATAAATCACATGTTCACCATGGAATTCATCTTCCTAAACTAAAACCATCCCTATCGTGGAATCGGAAGCAGCAAGGTACAAAAAGTAATCTAGTTTGTAGTTGGGAGGATGCAGTAATGGTGCATGGGTCAATGCGTGTTTCAGAGCATCAAATGATCTATCAGCGACCTCGTCCCAAAATAAAGGAATATTCTGTTTCAACTACCTAGTGAAACCTTTTGTTAACTCGGCGTAGTTATGAATGAATCGACGTAAAAAGTTTGTTTTCCCTTGCAAAATTTGGAGTTGGCGAAGAGTAGAAGGAGGAGGTAAATTGATGATTGCCTCAACCTTCAATGGGTCGACACGAATGCCTGCCTTTGAGACAATAAATCCCAACAATCGTCTAGATTGTACGCAGAAAACACATTTATGAGGATTCAGACGAATCTTATAATGCCTACATCGTATAAATATGGCTCGTAAATGAGTAATATGATCTTCTCTGCGTGAAGAATGAGTAGGCAAATCCTCGAGGTAGGGTTTCACAATGTTCTTAATGTCGTGAAATGCATAAGACATGGCCCTTTGAAAAGTGGCGCCAGCATTCTTAAGGCCAAAATGTAGTTTGCGATCAGCAAAAGTTCCCCATGGACAAATGAAACATGTTTTAGGTTGATCTACAGGGAGTATGTTGATTTGATTGTAGCTGAAAAATCCATCTATGAACGAGAACATTTCACTTCCGGCACAATCGTCAATGATTTGATCGATGTAAGGGGTTGAATAATTGTCTTTTGGACAAGCTCGATTTATATTCCTATAGTCGATACATACTCGTATTGTTCCTTGTTTTTTATTGACGGGAAGAATATTAGATACCCAGGCCGTTAACGAGATCGGATAAATAAAACCTGCACAAAGTAATTTTTCAACTTCGGCTTTAATAGCGGCAGCTTTTCTCGGATGTATCTGGCGTAATCTCTGTCTAACGGGTTTAGCATCTGGGTATGTCTTAATTTCATGAGCAACAATCGACGGATCGATTCCTAGCATTTCTTCATATGACCAGGCAAAAATGTCACAGAATTCCTGAAATAGGGCTTTATATGCTTGAATTTCATCAGGCGTACAAGAAGCACCTATGTGAATGTTTTCAACAATTCCAGGTTTTACTGAAATGTCAAGAGGAACCGTTGTAGAAATATTTTCTAAATTCAATTCAGAATCGATATGTGAGAGAGGATTTTGAGGTTCTTTGACGTAATCAGTGGTAAAAATGGAGGAAAAATCATTCTCAAGATGATCGAGATCAGGTAAAAATGAAGACCTATGATGAAGATCTTCCCATGACAACTCATCTACCGACAAGAATTCACGAATATGTTCATCAGTATTGAATACTTGTTGAGCAAGATCCAAAATTGGTGTCGAAGCTAAACTCGATATTGAAAATGACTCCTGATTGATCACATTCACTGGATCAGACTCAGTTGAAGGAGTATCAGAAAATGACTATACATTTTGATATGCTAACTCAAAAGGACTCAAAGGCATCGAGCCATCGAAAGAATCCAATTTTGATTCTGAAGGTACTATCCAAGGATCATCAAAGGACATATTACTTGATGTAATCATATTGATATTAGAAATAGGAATTTGTACTTTGGGAGCAGGTATGGAAAAAGTTCCCAGTAAAGTTGAATCTTTAAGCAAACCTACTCCGGCATCCTTATAAGGGATAGTCGATTTTCCAATATGTTGGATGCTATCAGTAGAGGCTGGGTCGGATGAGTAATATGAGAGCTGATCTACTTTAACAATCTTTCCTTTATGACGAAACATGATGAGACGAAATATCGATGATACAACAACAGTCATAGCGTAAGACCAACTACGACCCAGGAGAAGGTTGTAATCCAGAGGGGCATCAACTACTTCCACATCTAGATTAACCATTTTGCCTTCGACCTCTATTGGTAGATCTTGTAAGATACCATATGGCTAAAAACCTCTTCCGTCAAAGGCTTTGAGAATAGTTGGTGATTGGTTAATGGTCGGAGAACCAAGTGATTTCCAACATTTTAACGACATAATACACATAGTAGCTTCTTCATCAACAATAGTAAGAAAGATACGTTTGTTTTTTACTATTACCGGAATCTGAAAAGTCATTTGATGGGGTAGGCGGGGTGTAAAATTCTCTAAATCGAAGATCATGAGGTTCGAATTCTAGAGATCTACGGCTCCTAAGGCTGACAAAAGTAATTTTCTTTGAGCTGGGCATGATTAAAATACTTCCAAAGCCAACATTTCTGAAGGGGAAATTGCCAAATCTTCAACAATATTGTAATTTTGAGTAGCTCTCGCATGTGGATTGAAAGCTGATTTACGAAGTACACCCTTTGCAGGCAGTTTAATCACTAAGTCAGGATTTTGTTTATCGATCTGTAATGGATCAGAAATTGATGGAGATGTAGTTAATGCAGAATTGGATGTTTCTGCTTCTTTACCAGTATTTTTACTCCCATAATCTTGTGATCGCGTCGCAACCATCAAGATATTCTCAAGCATATTGGAGGAATATCCAACCATGTTACTATCTTGAGCGGGAAAGGGATCCTTCAAGACAGTAGGTATAGGCGAACCCTTAACGAATTTTGATACCTTGGCTCTATGCGGACACTCTTTTGTAAAATTATCCTCATCACATATGAGGCAAGGATATCGAGGTTTGCGTTTTTCGTCAGTTGGTTCAGTTGTATCGTTTTTATCTTTTGAATATTTTTTCTTTTTATTCTAACCTTTCTTCTTACCACCAGTTTAGATTTGGTTGTAAATGACTCTACAACATGAATATCAGCGGAAGCTTCTAGGGAAGAATCTCCTTTGGGTGAATCGGGTAGAGTGATAATAGGAGAAGTGGTCTTGGAAGACTTTTTCTTACTTTTACCAGTGCTAATAGAACCAATTACACCGTCAGCGGAATGAGAGCCAGAAGGAGTTGTAGTTAATTGACCAGGTCTTGGTAAATCGAAGATTTTATCATATAGAGTACCTGACTGAGTATATACAAGGTCAAGGTACTGAGCCTGAGCAATGACTTGCTCTTCTGTAACAACGCCTCCTTTGGCCACATCTTCAGTAATTTTGGGCAATAACGATTTAATAAACTATTCAGCCAAAATCTAATCTGGATAAAAACTTTCACTAAACGCCTTCTACGTCTCCATTCATGAATATGATTAGATATGTACGTAGACTTAGACTGTTTTAATGAAGTCAACAATTTTGTGTCGTTGTCGTATCTGACAGGAAACTGAAAATGGGTTAAGAAAGCAGTAGCTAGCGCATTAAAATTATTAAAAGAGCCGTGTGGTAACTCAATGTACCATTTGGCAGCTAGACAAATGAGAGTTCTCTGAAAAAGACGCAACTGAATCGAATCATCGATAAGTGAATTGGAGGTGATAAGTCATAATGTGATTAGAGGGGTCCTCTCCTGACTTACCTTCAAACTTCAGAATATCACTGGGCAACTTGTTAGGCATCGGCGACCAATATGGAAGATAAAAAATGGGATCGTTCGTAAGGTGTGATATATTGTTGCTATGAATGGTAACCGACGGCTAGGGTCTTGATAACCTTGTGTGATCAAACCAGTACTAGGAGGAGGATATCCAAGATACCCTAGAATTGGATGCGCATTTGGAATCGTGAAACCTCCTGGGTAACTAGGATTAACCGGACCATACTGGGGTTATTGAGGTACTTGATAAGTATACCTAGGGTACGGCTAACACTGATATAATAGATTTTGTGTAGCCTGACCAAATTGATACTGTCCCTCGTACGGTTGATAAGTAAACTACGGTTGACTAGAGACAATCGTACTAGTACCAGCTTGTCCTGTAGGCATCTAGACCGTAGTCTGTATTGTAGGGCCTGATTGTGGCACAGAGGCTTGAATAATTTGCACTGATGTAGGGATATAAGAAACCAGAGCTACAGATACTCAAGAAACAGGTGTTGTAGGTTGAACAGAAGTTGTAGTAGTTGCAGTAGTCTGAGGCAGAATCTGAGGTGTACTAGGCCCGGGTTGCTGAACAGAACCAGGTGCAGGGACTTGAACAGTAGGCTGGACAGGTTGCTAGGTTGGACCAGAAACTAAAGGTTGTCCAGGTTGATTAGGTAATTGCACATTAGGTTGCATATTCTGTTGAACTTGAGATGGATTCCACACCATGTTCATTCTGAGGTATTGACCCATAGAAGGTTGTGCATATGAAGGACCACAACATGGTTGAACGTAGGGTTGACAATTAACTGGTAAATTTCCAACTCCTTGTAATAATGGTTGACCGGAAGGAGTTTTCAAACCTTGAGTTTGGTACTGACCTTGAGGTTGATAACCTTGAGGCATGTACTGAATCTGGGGTTGATAAGGACCCTGAGGAATATACTGAGTCTGGGGTTGACCTTGGGGTATGTATTGTCCTTGAGGTTGATAACCTTGAGGTATGTACTATCCTTGAGGTTGTTCTCTAGGTAAATAATATTGTCATATAGTTTGTCCTGGTAAAAAATTACCTTGAGGTTGCCCTCCAGGCAATAACTGACTACCTGGAGGTTTCCCCCCAGGAGGTAACTGACTACCTTGAGGTTTCCCCCTAGGCGGTAACTAACTGCCTTGAGGTTGCTCCCCAGGCAGTAACTAACTACCTTGAGGTTGAGGATTTGGAATATTACCTGACATCATAAAAATTTGTTCCGCGTTCAACGTTTCAATTTTATTTCCATTTATACCAGATGATAACACTTGTTTAGTTGATCGAGGAGTTGCTCCTAAGAAAGTACCAGAGAGCAACTGGTGCCCCGAAGGAATAGAAGGACCACCGTATAAAAATGTTTCCGGAGATTGGGAAAACATGGATGACTCACCTAACATAGTAGATGAAGGATAATAACCTCTTGGTGTAGGATGAAAAGGAATTCAGGGTGGTGAATAACTAAGACCCGGGTTTTCTAAAAAATCTGTCAATGATAAATACCAAGCGTCAATTCTAAAAGGACTGTAGAATATTGATTCACGCTCCCTAAGATTCAAATTTCTTTGGGTTTCGGGAAGAGTTATGTCTTCGTCTGGACCAAAAAGTTCTTCAATAGATATGAGGTCAAAAGGAAGATTTTCAGTAATGCGATGTCTTACCCTAGGTGAACCAGGATCACTAGAAGTTGGAGTAACAAATCCTGAAGATGGTTCCAATACAGCAGGTTTAGTGTCAGGCTCAGAAATTTCAGGTTCTTCAGTTAATTCACTGGAAGGATAAATACCACCAGTAACTTCGAAAATTGAAATTGGTTCTTGAATATGCTCTGTTGTTTGTGATTGATAATCAGGATGAATAACTATAGATGATTCTCCTATTTCTGTTGATCTAATTCTATTGTCACTAGGCGATACTAGAGCTCGTAGCCCTTCAAGTTGGCTTGGTGTATACTCAGGGGGCTTCCCCTGGAGTCTACGCGATTGTCTTGGTAATTCAGCCATGATTAAAAATTATTAATCACACGCAATCAAAGAAAATTTCAATGAAAACTCCTAGAGTTTCTAAGGAAACAAACAAATGAATCACACGCCTAAAAATCTAGGAGATCAAACCACACACAAACAGTAACTTCCCACACTAAAAACACTAGTTGGTGATGAAATCCAACATCGTAGTATTTAATGTAGAAAGGGTGGTTGGAACAGTTACCCCGACAACATACTTAATGAAATAGATTGGTGCAATTTTCTCCACTTAAACCATCTCGAGTGAAGATAACCCTTCGGAGAGTCCAAGTGAGTCTAGTCGACGTCTGGTCCAGGTACAGTGGGATCTTTCCTCCACCGTCACCTTAGGAAAAAACCGTAAGATTATGGTCTCTATGGTTACCAACATGAACTAATATACATGGGGGAATAGTCTATGATCCGACATACACGCAACGGCAGAGTAACAAAGCTCAATCCCCTTGAAGGCTCCTTGACATAATCCAAGGTATACCGACAAGTGACCCCGGGCTCCTTGACAATGGTTTATCTGAGGTTTACCGTTGTTAATACGTGCATATCTTCTATCGTTCCCAATGAGATAGAATTGATTATACCACTGGTTCAGATATGACCTCGTGCTTGACTCCTTTAAGAGGAGCTTCCCAGAGAATACAAGCGACTATTGGATTTTTTCCTACCGCAAGATCAACTACTTGTTTGTTTTAATTGTCTTGGAGAGTAAATTACTCCCTACTCCAAGACACTAGCCTAAGCTATATTGGTGAAAAGAGCCCTAGAACTATAAAAATTACTAGATTTATTTTAATTTAAGCGTTGATTTTAAAAGGTTGTTTCTTAGGACAATAGGTGCGAAAGAGAAACTGATGATATGTAGTGACCCGACTCAAAACACACTAAAAATGCATCTATTATGAGAAACAATTCTTGTTCTTTCAATGAATTCTATCTAAAGGAAGAGTTGAGAAATGCAATCTTTTAAAAATAAATCTTTCCTTCAAACAAGAATAAATGAAAAGAAATCTAATTTCAACGAGAACTCAAAATGATCTATTACTCAATAAGAAATCCCTTTTATTCAAGATTAAAACTACAAACCAAGTTTTTCTTCAAAACAACACTACAATTTCTAGAAATAACACTCAAAGCTAAAAAAACTAATTTTGAGATCTAAAAATTATAAAGACCAAATCTGAATTAAAACTTCAAATATTTTGAGGATGTCTTGCTCAGGTTGTAATCTAACTAAGAAATTCTTTGCTTGGATCAGCAGGAACTCAAAACATCCAATTTTGGTTTTTTAGGTGAAATTTCAAACTTATCAACAAAAGTTTTTTAAAGATTTGCAAATGAGAAAAATGGGATCTAAATCTCATAAAACAATTTCTGCTATGATGTCATACTCAGCAAGAAAGCAAGGAAATACTAGTGATCTAAAGGTATACCAAAGTTTCTAATCTTTGAGCAGGATAAAGATAAAGCAAAAATAATTATAATATGCAGATCTTTCAGAAAATCATTTAAAACTAAAAATGCTAAAATAAACTCTTAACCAAGGCTTCCTGACAGAGATACAAGTCTGGGTATTCACTGAGAATCAAACAAGCTAATCCAAAAAAGAGGATTTTAAATTTTTTCAAAAAAATTCACAGGGTTCGCAGGATTCAGTGCAAGCCAGTGCAGTCCCGCACTGTGGGTACAAGGAAAGTGCGGAGCTGCCCGCACTGTCTATAAAAGAAAAGAGTGGACACAAGAAAACCAAAGAAAAATAAAAAACTCTAAATCATTTCTCAGGGATTCTATAGGGATAAACTACCTAGTCCAGTATAAACCAATCAAAATCAGAAAAAATAAATTCACAAGTCAAAAATAAAAGAAATCAAAGTTCAAGATCCATTCCCCAGCAGAGTTGCCATTTTGTTGGATGGATAAGTCGTTCTTGCAGACAAGACGGACCTCCCAAGTTTCCTATGGACAACTAGCAACAAACAAACAAATAAAAACCATTTTCTCTAGATATTGTTTGACATAGAATTAATTATAGCAGGGTTTTAGAAACCTACTTGTAGTCCAACGCTGGTCTTCTTTCCAGTGGCATGAAGAAAGTCGTCGTCAAGGATCTGCTGTCACAAACACAAGAAAATATCAAAAGCACCCGTATAATAAATCAATTTATGAATCAAACATCTATCAAGATGATCAAGGAATCCATGAAATGAGATAATCAATTAAATAGCCCATTGAGAAAACAATATTCATTCGTATTAACTTAAATAAGAAGAGCCTTACAACTGTGTCTGCCTTGATGTCATACAGGCCTTCCTGGGGTCCGAAACAGGCGTTTCCTTTACTCTAACCGGCCTTGCTCTCTTCCAACCGAGATACATACAGGTATGTAATCTTTCCCACATGAAATCTCAGCCAAAAGGGTCTAAGTTTCAACAGCACTTCACCTCCAATAATACCAAAGCTTGAACTCCCTTTGAGGCTACCCTATGCTTCTTTTTATAGTGAAAGAGAGGAGGTTATGGTTCCAAACAAGAAGGGATAGAATCCTCCTTCAAAGGGATTAGCTCCTTACATCAAGGGGTTAGCTCCTTAATGGATGGGATGCATGAACCTGAAAAGAGTGTACTTTCCACCGCAATAATCTTTCTAGAAGCTTCCAAAAATGACTCAAACTGAGCTTCTAGATTTTACTTGTGCCCTTCTTTACCTTTTACAGGGGTCCGCACCTTTAATAAATAAAAAGTGCGTTTAGCTCCGCATGATTTAGAGCAAGAAAGTGTGTCACCGCAGGCAATGTTAAGAGAAAGTGCGGTACAAGTGTTTTTAAGACTTTTATGAGTTTTTCTCTTAATTTCAAGGCTTGATTTTAGGAACTTTGATGTTGTAGACTTCTAAGGGAGTACTAAATTTCATGGTGAAAATTTTCAGTGTAACAAAGTGTGTCTAAGATCTTCTACTGCGGAGGAAAAGAGTAAAGTGAGCCCCTAAGATAGAGGTCATAATACCACCCAAGTAGACACACATGCAAAAAATAAGGATTTGTTTGACATATTCCAGCGGAATAGTCCACAAAATATGTGATGATCATTACAACCAATGAACGAGAAAGATCTGTCTAGTATCATGCAGAATATTCCACAAGGATGGGACAACAATAACAACCATTACAACACATTCTTAGCAAGACAAGTACTAAAATAACCAAAATATTTCAATTACTTTAGCACAAATGAAATCAAACATGAAAAACAAGCATATGCATAATAGTCTTACAAATATTCAGAATCCATGCATGAAGAACGTTCCAGCCATGAAGGCTTATGTTATTAAGTAGAATTTCCAAGACACATGTATACAATGGACATCACTAACTCCAATAGTGGAGGATTGTAGCCACTCCTTTCTCCTCAAAAGGACTAGTTTGTCTCTCTAATTCCTTGCAGGAGGAGACAAGGTGAAAAGTCATATGCTCATACAATGAGGGTGTATATATAACCAAGAGGTGATGCTTCACCTTCCCTATGACTCTTTGACTACCCTCATGACTGTTTGACTTCCTATGACTTTTCGATTTTACATGACTCTTCATATCCTGAATGTGTCCTTTGGACTTCCACTTTATAATACATTTTGAATAGGCAATTACATAGTCCACAATAATGATGTGGCATATGATAACTTATGACAGGACATGACATGACATTGATGACATGGAATTCATGATGATGTGATAATGTCAAGTTATCCTGCTTACTAATTCTTTCTTTGTGTCTTCTTGAAAATATGGTACATGTTCTTCTTCTTCGTCCTCCTTATGACTTGAATATGAGGGGTTTTCCATGTGATCTTGATCTTCATCTTCTGTTAAAGTTTGGTGTTCCTTCGTCTTCTCGCTGGATGGTCATCTTATCTCTTCAGCTCCATATGTTTCTTCTAGCATGTTCTCCTTCTCCATCTCCTTCTTCATCATATTTACATAGCATGACAGAGTACCTGCATCTACAATCCACTCATGACAAGACAACATCAGTCTGATAAAACCCTAGTCTAAGATGGTGCATATTGATCCATTGACTAAGCCGAAACTGACTAATAGGTTGGGAAAGAGGCTCGGTAACTACGCAATTGTGCAACTCAGGCATTCAAGGGTGAATTTTGAGCCTTGAGATTGCTCAATGTATAGTTTAGGCTGGATTGAGGAAGAAAATTGTGTATTTTAGGATCTCAGTGAGCATGCTTGTGAGGTTTTGGACTGTTTCAGTCAACTATGAAGTTATGGCAGGAAAAAAAAATTGTGCAATGTGCAGTTTAGGCCTGACTGGAGGGAAAGATTGTGTAGATTTGGAGGCAAATGCCTAGGATTGAGCACTAAAATTGTGAAATGCACAGTACTAGAAGGAAAATATTCCAAGTGATTGCATAGTTCAGGAGCTCAAGACTGAGGCTTGAGGACTAAGACTGCACAATGCACAATGTTGGCTTGGTTGGGGAGAAAGATTACACAGTTCCAGGACTCAGGGATCAAGCTTAAGCACTGAGGTTGTGAAATTCGTAGTTCTGGGAGGCAAAGACTGTGCATTGCGCAATGACAAAAAACAAGGTTGTTGCTTGAGGGCTGAGACTGCACAATGCACAGTTTAGGAGGGCTGGAAGAGGCTAGGTTGTCCGGTTGGGAAGTTTTCCAAATTTGACTAAGTGTGGGATCTGTGAAACTAATATGAACATTGACAAGACTTGTTTGTGATCACACACTTCAATCACTTTGACGAAACAACAACATTATAGATCATTCAGAAAATGTTAACAAAATATTTCCCTCAATGCGACAACTTTGCGATGAATTTACAACAAGTGCGACACTAAATATAGACTTTGCAACGACAATGATGACACTTGTGCGACAATGCGTGAAACTTTGGAAATGAGTGCAAAACATGCCTACATGATAAGAAAAAATAATTATCACAAAGATAACCCCTTGGAACCACAAGAACAAGCATATATACATTTTGCAAAAACTAACATGCGAAAAAGATGACAATTGCTAAAGAGTGAACGACTCTTGTCGTATATGAACGAAAGTTAAAGTAACACATTCCAAAGAAAAGATAACATGAAAATGACACTCATGAAAAAAAGGTGTACGAGAGCGACAATTTGAAAATCTCACCAAAATGGAAGTAAAAACGCAACTAGAATATGAGAAACTATCGTTGTCAACATGCACTGATTGTCGACATGGATTGGACATTGCACAGGCATAGTCTTGATGGAACGTGTTATGCTTGTCCAAGCTTGCATGAAAGAATGCACTCATGCACGTGTTACAAACTTAGCATGCATGAGAAAGTGACTTCGACACATCCAATCTAAGAAGGGAGCTTAAAAGCATAAACTGACCAATAAGTGACTACAAAATGACCGATCACAAGATCTACAGTAGGCTCCAAAATTTGAGTGTAAAATTTTGGAGGGTGTTTGTCGCAGCGGAAACACCTCTACAACTTCACAATGCTCAAAAGATACCTTGAATGCAATTTTTTCTCCCCAGATAATAATATTATCCAACGAATATAAAATCTTGATTGTGATAGCATGAGCAAGAGATAGAGTGAGAGATCTTGTGTCCTTCATTGTGAGGTTGTATATATCCTTCTCAATGTTTATTTTTGTTTTCTAAGAGAGATATAGAGAGAATCACCTTCTTCTTCTTTGTGTGTTTCTTTGAGAGTGTCCCATTGCACCTTAGATGGAGCCCTGCCTTGGCCTCTCTTGAATGTTCTCCCCTACTTCGTAGTTTGGCTCTTCTTCCTTGTCTTCTGAAGGTATGTCTCCTCGATTTACAAGAGGGATAGGGGAATGAACATCACTTGTCTTCCCATCACCTTAGTCCAATCATGTAATGGTTGGAAGTGTCTCTGCCGAATTAGTTTATCCCAACCACTTCACATTAAACATTTCAAACAATGTCTTCTCTCGACTATAATGCATTTAAATCAACAGGTTATGGGTCATGGATTTTTAAACCAGGTGGAAAATCAAGTGGCTGCAGGAAAAAAACATGAGCAAGTAAGCTTCCCTTAGTCCAAGGATCTGTAAGGTTATGTAACCTTCATTTTTTTTAATTAAGTTTAAATTATAATTAGCATATTGTTTAATAAGAGGTTCATCTAGTCGTGGCTTCCCCCCATGTTGGTATTCCATTCACCATTATTATTACAAAGAGTGGGGGTAGAATAGGGGTATTTTACAAACCCACCCCCTTAAAGGAACACCATCCTCTATGTTCTATAAGAGATAACATAAACAATAATTGAGCTTTATAGCTCTATCTCTCACATCAACGACATTTTCCACGTCTAGAATTATCATATCTAGTCATGTCATTCATTGTCCTCAAGGATTCCATAGGGAACAAATTAAGCTCATTGCTTCCTGGGATGCACCATATGCATTTATGATCTTGATGAGTATGCACATGACTCCTTTAAAAATTCTTTATTCAATTTTCATCTTCTATGCAGTCACACACCTTCCAAGTTCAAGCTTCCCCTTCTCTATCACCCCAGTCCCTTGGGAAATACATTCCCTGGAAAGGCTTCCTCACACAGGAAGGTCCTTGATGGAGTCTCATAGCTAAGGCATCCCCCTCGATTTATCTAATAGAACAAAAAAAAATTATGGCATATCTCATGGAAATTAATGCATATCGTAGGGTTCTAATTTCACCAAATTGGCCTAGTCCCTAAAGTCTTCAACTCCACTATTCTTCCATTGCACGAATATGATACTACCATGTTGATGCTACTCTGATATTACTTGTGATCAACATCATATATCTTTGTTGGATAGTTCAAAAACTCATCTTAATCCTAATCATATGATTCTTATGATATTAATCATACAAATTTAAATAAAATTAAACCACAATTTCAACATAAAATTCTTTAAATTGAGACTTATCTTTATGGTTACTCTATGTTGCCTTTATCTCCATAGGTAATAAGTCTAGTTTTTTCTTTACCGAACAAAATCCGTCTTTAATTAACAAATCCCCTCGTGCGCAAATCCCAGTGATCATGGGGCGTATTTCTTCTCCCATCAGCTACTCATATTTTTACGCCCAAAAAACCCCATGCCGGGTAGTGTACCCGTCCAAAGGTTTTCGTACATGGGGCCCCATCAGCTACTCACCCTTCTAAGCCTAGGAAACCTTCAATGGATTTTTTACATGGGGTAATAATTAAATTCTTGTAGCCAAGTATAGTCTAACATGCTCTAATGTAATGTGCATATAGTCTTATGTCCAAGTGACAATCTGGTGTGCTCCCCTGCACTGCTCATGGAGTCTTATAGTCAAGGTACCACTTATGAATTTCTCCCATGAGGTAAAGAAAGTGAAATATGGTTGTAATTCCATCATAAAATTCTTCTTCTTGAGCCCCATGATCCTTCATTTCACTTATGTCACAACATTTAATTTCCATGAGATATACTCAAAATTTTCAAATCTGAAATTTCATTTGCCCAACTTTGCTTCATTCAGAAGCCAAGGTCTCATAAGAAAGAGACTTTTAGTACTTTCATTGGTATCCCTTGTAGGTGATGTTTTTTTGTCATGGTGGCTTCTATCTCACACCCCATTCCAACACTCTACCTGCAATATGATTATTATTTTTTTCAATAATCCAAACAAATATCTATTCATACATACATTCTTTTCATTTCAAATATTCACAACATCCTCAATCTATATAAGAAATATTGCACCTATAACAATTCTATCAATCCATTTGATTTCAATTTGATTGAAATGAAACTATCCTAACATCATGGGTGTGCATCACATTTATTTTAATCATTTTATAATGCAATCCAACATTTATTCCAACAACCTAAAGAGTCAAAAATGATAGTTGCATATCTTTAAATTCATAAGTAATTAGTTCTCTATTTTTTTTAACATGCATCTCAGAAGAAATATTTCACATTGAAGGCTTCCTGCCTGAACCATACCCCTTCCTATGTATCCATGCAATACATGCATTAACTTTGAAATAAAAGATATCAATTTCAGCGAAAAGGAACCCTTACAAAAATATTTTCCTTTACATTTTTACCTTGGCTTACTGCTTTCCTCACTTACTAGATTATCATTACCCACACTTTCAGTTGAAGCCTTTTGAAGTCTGGTCCAACTAACTTGTAGAATATTTTTTGTTGCAATATTCGACAATCCCTGAAGTTATCTCAACTTCGTATATTATTCATAACTCTATCAATTCAATTGTGTACAAGTTTCAATGAAGCTTCCATAAAGCCATTTTCATTATTATCCATTTCAAGAATGTCTTCATCCATTCTCCTAAATCTGTGCATATTAATTTAGACAAGCATGTGTCATACATGCACACGTTCCATGCTATTCATATGATGTTATTTTTAGAGTTAACTTTCAGCCTCTATTATTTTCAAATAGTCATTTACATGACTAGGCTCATGGCCCGAGCATATCATATGCATATTACTAATGGTATTTAACAACAAGATATCACTCTTACACACTTTCGCAGTGGGTATTACATGTGGCATGGTATCCATTAAATAACTTCACTATGTTACTGAAAACATAGCAAATAATATACCATTCACACAATCATAATATTTATAATAAAAAAAAAATCACTTATCTTACTACTATGATGGTTCTCAACAAATGACCTTTCAAATGAAATGGCATCATTATGCCCTTTTCCTATTTTTCCCATCATAACTTCAGTTAAGATAACTTCCTTCTTATTCCATTTTCATAGTCGTCACATTATTTTCCATTTGTTCTTGTTGACCCAACTAGGCCCCCTTGGTTGATTTGTTTGCCTCATTTTCCCTCTAAAATGGTTTATCGCATGCACATAAATTAATCAGAGTCTTAAACTTCAAGTTTGGTTTTATTCATCTCTTCTCCATGAGCTTCTTTCCTTCCCTTTCCCACACCCAAAAAACCAAACCAAGCCCAATCAAATAAGGAAAGAAATACGAAAAACAAATAGAAACTACTACAACAAAAAGCATGGCCATGCTCAAGGTCAACAAAACAAAAACATGTAGCCGACAACACATGAAGGATTACAAACATCTTGATTCATAACCCATTAATATTTTTATATTTACTTCAATAAGAGCACTTAACACATGGACAAAATTTTACTCAAAGTCTTCCCCAAGGTTTACAACAACTTAAATATCCCAGGAATCTTTCTAAATAGTTCAAGAGGGCTTTTCAGCATTTCAGATAACTTGAGGAGATTCTCCCTCATCTCTCTTCCTCTTTGAGTTACTTCCTTCTGTATTGTTGGTTACGGGTTCATGTGCTTGTTTTTTACATAGGATATAATTCTTTTGTTATTTGTTAGGGCACTAACAAATCATGTGTTCTTCTTTGCATCACCAACATGTAAATGGCCTTATCATGCTCCCAACGTTATGTTGCTTCTCTCTAATCTTGTGAGCATGACACCCTTCCATATCTTCATAGGTTGGTCCATGTTGCAATAACCCTTGCATGTAAGAAAAGTGTTGTAGCAACATTGCATTTAGTGTTTCCTATTTTTCTTGATTTTTAATGAGCCTTTCACTCTCTTCTTTGTAACTCTCCAACTCAGCTCTCAAGCTCCTAAGAGTATATATTCCATTAGGGAACCTTCCTCTTATAGATCATAACGATTTTGATCCATATTATGCTATACCATACGACAGTCCATTCCTCTATTTCTTGCTGCAAGTTGTACCTTCTTATGTGTTGTCACGCGCACACAACTATTAGTTATATCAATCATAAATATATTAATTCATTACCTAATTATGCTAAACATAAACATGTTGATCTGAAGTACATTGATATGATGTTATTCACACATATAAAATCCATGTCAGTCGCATATTACAAGAAACGCAAAGGTCATATCAAAATGTTAGTAGTCATCTCAATGACATGTTTAAAATCATCATTTCGTCAAGGTTAGCAATCACATCAACTGTAAATCAAAGGAAATTAGCATAAAAATTAATCAAATTGTTGTATTAAGTTTGCATGTGAGTCTATTTAGGTCCATTATTGAACCTAAGCTCCGATACCACTTTGTAACACTCCCTCCTACCCCCTTCTAAGATCTCAGGTTACGGGAGGTGTTACTTATTGCTCTCACCTGACCTCCAAAGTCTATTATGAAGATGGGGTACAAAATCCACTTTTCCAACTTCAGCAAAACTCAAAAAAAAATCTATCATCACGTTTAACTCATCAAGAGATTTGAGACAATATAAATTTGATCTATATCTGACTCCCAGATTGAAAGTTATGCCCATTCAAAGTTTGACCAATTATATTATGCCACATCAGCAAGGGATTTCCATGTGGCATCCACATGTGAATCATGTGGCTCTGTCATGTCATATTGAGTGGTTCCACATCACTCATGTACCCTACGCGACATCCACATGGGCATTACCAGGTCTCCACGGTGCTTTCCACATCAACCCAAACTCGTAGGTCCCACCATGCCTGACCTATTCGGGTTGTGCAATTACTTCACATTATACCAATTCTATTACAATCCAGGGTGTCAAACAATTTGTCTATTGTTGAACCACCCTAGACTCTCGGACCTTCGTATTACTTAGATTACCAAGGGTGATATTTATCTCTGCGAACATTCGGGGATCCACAAGGATGTGCACCACTTTCCAACCCCGGATCTAAGATCCCCCAGATCTAATATGCACTCAATTGTATTTAGTCCATGTCTTATTTGAGACCTTCCGCATATGCACAAATTCATTCACATCTAGATTCCCCAGGTTCTATGTAATATTCAACAATCCATGAAATTATCTCAACTTCATGTGTTATTCATAAGTTTATCAATTCAGTTGCGTACTAGTTTCAATGAAACTTCCATAAAGGCATTTTCATTATTATCCAATTTAAGCATGTCTTCATCCATTCTCCCAAATATATGCATATTCATTTTGACAAGCATGTGTCGTACATGCACATGTTACATGCTATTCATATTTTGTTATTTTTAGAGTCAACTTTCAAACTCTATTATTTTCAAATAGTTATTTGCATGACTAGGATCATAGCCCAAACATACCATATGCATACTACCAATGGTAGTTAACAACAATATATCATTCTTTCACACTTGTACGATGGGTATTCCACGTGACATGGAATCCATTAAATAACTTCACTTTGTTACTCAAAACATAACAAGTAGTATACCATTCACACAGTCATAATATTTTAAAAATTAAATCACTTATCTTCCTACTATGATGGTTCTCAACAAATGGCCTTTCAAATGAAATTACATCATTAAGCCCTTTTCTTATTTTTCCCATCATTCACATATTCATAAAATATAATATATATATTATCCAAGCACAAATTCAGTTAAGAGAATTTCCTTCTTGTACCATTTTCACAGTTGTCACATTGTTGTCCATTTGTTCCCATGGACCCAACCAGGCCCCCTTGGCCGATTTGTTAGCTTCATCTGCTCTCTAATGTGGCTTATCGCATGCACATAATTTAATTTGAATCTTGAACTTCAAGTTGGGTTTTATTTAGCTCTTCTCCACAATCCTTTTTCCTTCCCTTTCCCACGCCTAGTAAACCAAGCCAAGGCCAAATGAGGAAGGAAAGATAAATTAAAAACAAAGAAAAATCACAACAACGTAAAGCATATACATGCTCAAGGTCAACAATACAAAACATGTAGCCAACAACACATGAAGAATTTCAAAACATCTATATTCACAACCCATTAATCATTATATATTTACTTCAACAAGAGCACTTAACACATGGACAAAATTTTAACTGCAAAGTCTTCCCCAAGGTTTACAAAAACTTAAAGATCTCAAGAATCTTTCTAAATAGTTCAATTGGAATTTTCAATATTTCAAAGAGCTTGAGGGGATGCTCCCTCATCTCTCTTACTCTTTGAGTTACTTTCTTCAATATTGTTGGTTACTGGTTCATGTGGTTGGGTTTTACATGGGCTCTCCTTCTTTTCTTGTTTGTTAGGGAACTCATGGATCATGTGTTCTTCTCCACATCCCCAACATGTCAATGAAATTCTCTTCTTCCCAGCCTTATGAGGTTTTTCTTTGATCTTGTCATCATGACACCCTTCCATATATCTAGAGGTTGGTCCATGTTATAATAGCCCTTGCATGTAGGACACGTGTTGTAACAACATTGTGTTTAGTTTCCTATTCTTCTTGCTTTCTAATGAGCCTTTCATTCTCTTCTTTGTAACTCTCCAACTCAACTCCTAAGATCTTAAGAGTATCTATTACATTAGGGGATTCTTCCTCTTCTAGCTCATAATGATTTTGATCCATATTGTGTTGTAGCATACTATTTTCCATTCCTCTATTTCTTGCTGCAATGTGTACCTTCTTATGTCCTGCGATGCACACACAACTATTGGTTATCTCAAGTATAAACATATTAATTCATTACCTTGTTATGCTAACGATAATAGTGTTGATCTAAAGTATGTTTATTTGATGTTGTTCACACATTTAAAACCCATGAAAGTCACATATTCCAAGAAACCAAAGAACATATCAACATGTTAGTAACCATATAAAAAACATGTTTAAAATAATCATTTCATCAAGGTTAGCAATCACATTAGTTGTAAATCAAAGGAAATTAGCATAAGTATTAATCAAATTACTATTTCTAAAGTTTTACGTGAACCTATTTAGGTCCAATGTTGAACATAAGCTCTAATACCATTTTGTAACTCTTCCTCCAACCCCTTGTACTATCCTGGGTTGCTAGGGATGTTAATGATTGCTCTAACCCAACCTCCAAGGTCTATTATGAATACGGGTTTATAAAAATCCTCTTTTTCCAACTTCATCAAAACTCAAAAATAATACTACCATCTTTCTCAACTCATCAAGATTTTTTTGATGATATAAATTTTCTTTATCTAACTCTCAAGTTGAAAGTTATGCCCATAAGAAGTTTGACTAATTATATTGTACTGCATTAGCCAATGACTTCCATGTGACATCCACTCATGACCCATGTGCCTCTACGATGTCATCTTGGGTGGTCCCACATCACTCATGGACCCTACGCAACATCCACATGGCCATTACCAAGTCTCCATAATGCTTGCCGCATCAAACCAAACTCGTGGGTCCCACCAAGGCTGACCTATTCGTGTTGTGCAATCATTTCACATTATGTCTAGTTCCAACAAAATCCAAGGTGTCACAAAATTTTCGATTGTTGACACACCTTGGACTCTAAAACCTTCGTATTACTTGATTATTTCAAGTATCATTATTTGTATGATTAAAAATGGATATTCGAAAATAAATATATCTCCTTGTTAACATTAATTTAGAAACCTTCCTCCTTAATATATGCAATTAGTACTTCAACTTCAATGTTAATGGTTTGACTTAGCCCAAACCAACATAAAAGCCTCTCATTGCTTACAAATCAATAATGATCATCCCACATCTAACATCCTTCGATATTTGAATTATTAGCCTTCACACAATGTATTGATTTTTTTTTCAATCATTACTACCACAAACTTCCATGTCCACCTATATTCATTGGTCCTAAGGTTTAATAATATTGTAAATTTAAGTCGGATTCACCTTTATCCATTCTTGCGACGTCAAATTTCAATGATTCTTGATCTCAACATTACTTCAAGAAACGAATACGCGTTACAATTTTGACACGGAATCTAAATTTATGGTTAAACTATATTTTATTTCATATATAAATAGACTTAGTTTTGTAATTATTACGCCGATAGGCGTATCCCCTATTGGAAATAGCATCTTTTGTGATTATGCTAATTAATCTTTTTGATCTGATGGTCTAGATTGAAAGATGCCGGTATATTCTGGTCGTCGCCACTAAATCAATGGATGAAATTCAAAAAAGTAACTTCCTTGCATATCTAAATCACATGTTTAAACCATACCTAAATTATTTTTTTACAAAACATGATTAAAAATTTACTGTGCCATTTGTTAACCGCCACCTATCAAATTAGGGTGAAATCTGAAAATATACTGATACCATGGGATACCATGTGGCTGGGGCCATTATGAGTGATGGTTCAAATTCTGAACGCAAGCGTGATGGTTTTAACTACAGTGAAGGGAACGCTTTGTTAACCCTATCAAATTACGGTGAACTGGAAGATGAATGTGGGCGGAATGGAGTAAGATTTAGTATGATGAAATTGTATGTTGACAAAAACCATATTGTTGCCAGGGATTTGTCAGGAAGGAATCTTACAGGGTTGGTGCCGAACGAAATTGGACAGTTAACAGCATTAGTTAAATTGTGAGTAGAATTTGACTTCGAAGAAATCCTGATGAGGCTCATGAAATGGGGTCATAGTTTGTATTTGAATGTTTTATCAGAGAATATAATCATGTGTGCAATATTTACCCGTTCGTGATGAAACTTTGCAGGTCGCTCGGCAATAATCATTTCGTGGGGCCATTGCCAAATTTTTCCAGTCTAACCCTCTTGGAGAGACTGTGAGTTTCTTTTCAACAATTAATTTTTCGTGTCTGGTATTAGTCTTGAGCCTCCGAATCTTCATTAAACCAAAATTTACTTTGCTATATCGTGTAGATATCTACAGAACAACTCTTTAAGCGGTACTTTTCCATTCTGGCAACAGCATCCCCAAGAATATAGATTTTCTTGGCTTGTCACTTGACCATGAATGAATCATTGATGCCGTAAAAAGGGGTAAATGATTTTCTAGAAGATATGCTGGGGTATTCACGCGGCGGGACAGGTTTGGAAAATTTCCGATGAAAACCATTGTTAATATTGATAATTAGTGTGCTAAGTTATAAAGTATCACAGTCGATAATTATAGAATTCTAATTGAAATTCCGGATGTGAATGAGGTTGTCCAAAATGGGCCACCCGGGTGGACAAGGCGGCAATCTTATACCTCTCTGCTTCTGCCTGAAGATTGAACAGCAGAAACACATGCTGAGAACCAGAAAGCATAGCACCTGCAGATGTCTACCGTAAGAATTGAACGCAGTCCTTGTAAGACGTCATTGGCTTGGAAATATCGAAAAGAGGAGGAGGTATATTCAACATTCTCAGCTCCGAGACTTCGATTCAGTTTATCGAATTCATATGCTATTTGTTTTAATCGTTCAATGGGGCATTAGCTAATTTATAGTCCACGACAAAGTTAAATTTCCTTCCTAGGGTTCGAATACAATTCCCGTGCAACCGATGATTGAAATTTAATTCCTGCGACGAAAATTAAATGAAAATTTGTTACAACTTCACTCCCAAATCATGAGTAGTTTCTGGTCATTGTAGTTCATTAAATATGAACGGAAATCATTTGCAATAGAAAATTTGAGATTAAACGCCGAATTCGATATAAGACACAAAATATCAATTTTGATTGTGATTGAAATTTAAGATTAAGCAGCGCATTTGATGTACTGTATAAAAATAATTAGCTTAAACTATTTTTTGACAAATAAATTTAAACGTAAAAGCACGTGGAATACAAGAAAATTAACTACAATTAATATTAAAATACCCTAAACCAGTATCAACTGAACTAATTGGTAATGAGTGTAACTTGCACTGAAATGTTTGTTGATAATTTGAAATGGATATTTTAAGATTTCCATGAGCTTATATTACATTCCATTATTGGTGTGCTAACTAGCGTTGGAATTAAACTTATTAATTAACCACATATTTTTGATATTCGGACTGGAGTTTGATGAATTAGATAAGTTGTTGTTTAAATATAGTTAATTTTTTTTAATGATTTATATATCACTAAATTATTTGGTTGTAAAATTTCAACATTATTTATAAATTTTAAATATAATTAAATTTCTTATTCAACCATTTATATATAATTATAAAAAAATTAAAATATTATTACAATATAAATTTATTAATCTTTTTATTTTCTTGAATCTTATTATCTAGGTTTTATTTTAATTGTTATGGTTTTGGTTATTATGATTTTGAGTTTATTTTTTATCTATTTCTTCATTAACTTTATATGTTTACTTATTTCAACTTCTACTTATAGATATAATTTTTTGGATATATAGACTAGCACAATCACATTAATAAATATAGTCATATATCAATCATATGCACAACCACATTAGTTAACCTAATTACTAGAATAAACATTAATAATACATACTTAATATTAATATTAATATTAATATTGATATTGATATTGATATTGTTAAATATATAATAATGATATTATTATTATTATAAAGAATATACTAATATTATTGTATTTCAATTATAATTAATAATACTAATAATAACTAAAATTGCCATAAATGAAATAAATCTATATTAATTATAATACTAAAATCTTGTTAATAAATATTCAATAATAAAAAATAATAATAATAATATAAAAATAATTAATACAATAAATTATTATTATCATTAGAAATAATAATAGTGATTAATTTATATTATTATAGTTAATTTATTATTATTATTATAATCAACTTAATATTAATTATTATTATTGCAAATTAATTATTATTATTATTATTATTAATTAATTAATAAATAAATAAATAATAAATATCGATATTGTTAAATATATAATAATATTATTATTATCATTTAAAAATATATTAATATTATTCTATTTCAATTATAATTAATAATAATAATAATAATAAATGAAATATACATAAATGAATGATGATGATGATGGTGGTGGTGGTTAACGACCACTGAGACTAATCTTTGGTTTATCAGACCTAAAGAAAAGAGTTATTTAGTTTGATTTAAGGTTTTATTCCTATGCTCAAAAAGCTTGGAGAGAAGCCTCCAAAGCTCACTATAATTTTGACATCTTAAAAGGTTACGAAGGTCAGTATTGCAACAAATATTATGATGTAATAGATGTAATATTAAACTCATAATAATGAATAATAATAATATTACAAAAATAACTAATTTAATAAATTATTATTATTATTATTATTAATTAACAATATTATAATAGAAGTTATGGTATATTATTTAATTATTTAGCAATTATTTATTTAATTGAATAATTTTTAAATTATGGTATATTATTTAATTCAATATATTATTAATTATTATATATTACTATTATTGTTAATTATTTAATAATAATATTAATTGAGAATAGCAATAATATTAATTAATAACCATATTTTTAATAATAATAATTATTTAGTAATAATACTTATGAATAAAATCTTTTGGTAATAATCACATACAAAACAATAACATCCATGAGTTTTATAATTCATTTTCGAGATCATATCTTATTCTAATAGTTTATTTTTAATATTATTTTTATTTAAATTATTGATTTTTAATTGATTAAAATGTTAAATAATTATTAAATAATTAAATAATATACAATAATTTAATTAAATAATAATAGTAACAATAATACTATTAATAATACTTTTAATTAATTAATAATTTAAACATAATAATAATGATTCAATTTAATATAGAATACTTAATTCAATTAATTAATCTAATTTATAAAAAAATAATTTCATAATAATATTAAATATAAATTAAAAAAATAATATTAAAAACAACTATTACAATTAAAATTATTATTATAAATAATATTATTATCATCATTTTAAAATAAAACATGTGTGGCTTTATAAAATATGGTTGTCAATGGATAATCATGGTTGACCAAGATTGATCATGGATAACCAAGGTTGATAATGATTTACCATGTTTGAGTCTATAAAACATGGTTGACCATGCATACACAAGGTTGACTATGATTGACCGCAGTTGACCATGTTTAACTTTATAAAACATGGTTAACAATTCTTGACCATGTGTGACCATGATTGACCATGATTATCATATTGAGACAATCTTTGTCATATTGTGACGTTGGACCAAGGTTCAAACGATGATTGATTTCCATATTGAGACAATATTTGTCACAATGCGATGTTTGACCATGGTTGACCATGCATAAGCATGGTTGACCACAATTGATTTGATAAAATATGGTTGACCATGGTTGAATAATATTAAACCCAAAGAACTAGTATTAAAAAGAAAAAGTATATAAACCCTAAGATAAATATTATAAACAATAAAATAAACCCAATGGTTGATATGAAAATCACCCATGGCCAACCATGGTCATAGTTGGTCCAGCGTCTCATTGTGACAACAATTGTCTCATTGTTTAAATCAATTCGCTTGGGTTCACCAATTCCTTTGGTTTATAGTTTGTTGGGTAATGGTTTTCCCTTGGGTTCACCAATTCCTTTGGCTTATAAAATTAAACCCTTGGGTTTATTAGTCCTTTTGGTTTATAATATGAATAATCGATCAATGCCATCCATGATCAAATGTCACATTCTGACAAATATTGTCTCAATATCATTGTGACAACAATTATCTCAATGTTCAAATCAATTCCCTTGGCTTCACCAATTCCTTTGGTTTGTAATTTGTTGGGTAATGGTTTTCCCTTGGGTTCACCAACTCCTTTGGTTTATAAAATTAAACCCTTGGGTTTATTAGTTCTCTTGGTTTATAGTATGAATAATCGATCAATGTCATCCATGATCAAATGTCACATTCTAAAAAATATTGTCTCAATATCATTGTGACAACAATTATCTCAATGTTTAAATCAATTCCCTTGGGTTCACCAATTCCTTTGGTTTATAATTTGTTGGGTAATGGTTTTCCCTTGGGTTCACCAATTCCTTTTGTTTATAATATTAAACCCTTGGGTTTATTACTTCTTTTGGTTTATAATATGAATAATCGATCAATTTCATCCATGATCAAATGTCACATTCTGAAAAATATTGTCTCAATATGAAAATCACCCATGGCCAACCATGGTCATAGTTGGTCCAACGTCGCATTGTGAAAAAAATAGTCTCGATGTTTAAATCAATTCCCTTGGGTTCACCAATTCCTTTAGTTTATAATTTGTTGGGTAATGATTTTCCCTTGGGTTCACCAATTCCTTTGGTTTATAATATCAAACCATTGGGTTTATTAGCTCTTTTGGTTTATAATATGGATAATCGATCAACGTCTTCCATGATCATATGTCACATTCTGACAAATATTGTCTCAATATGAAAATCGCCCATGGCCAACGATGGTCATAGTTGGTCCAACGTTGCATTGTCACAACAATTGTCTCAATGTTTAAATCAATTCCCTTGGGTTCACCAATTCCTTTGGTTTTTAATATTAAACCCTTGGGTTTATTAGTTCTTTTGGTTTATAATATGAATAATCGATCAATGTCATCCATGATCAAATGTCACATTCTGACAAATATTGTCTCAATATGAAAATCACCCATGGTGAACCATGGTCATAGTTGGTCCAACGTCGCATTGTCACAAAAGTTGTCTCGATGTTTAAATCAATTCCCTTCAGTTCACCAATTCCTTTGGTTTATAGTTTGTTGGGTATTGGTTTTCCCTTGGGTTCACCAATTCCTTTGGTTTATAATATTAAACCCTTGGGTTTATTAGTTCTTTCGGTTTATAATATGAATAATCGATCGACGTCATCCATGATCATATGTCACATTCTGACAAATATTGTATCAATATAAAAATCACCCATGGCCAACCATGGTCATAGTTGGTCAAACATCACATTGTGACAACAATTGTCTCAGTGTTTAAATCAATTCCCTTGGGTTCACCAATTCCTTTCATTTATAATATTAAACCCTTGGGTTAATTAGTTCTTTTGGTTTATAATATGAATAATCGATCAATGTCATGCATGATCAAATATCAAATTCTGACAAATATTGTCTCAATATGAAAATCACCCATGAGCAACCATGGCCATAATTGGTCCAATGTCGCATTGTCACAAAAATTGTCTCGATGTTTAAATCAATTCCCTTGGGTTCACAAATTCCTTTGGTTTATAATTTTTTGGGTAATGGTTTTCCATTGGGTTCACCGATTCCTTTGGTTTATAATATTAAACCCTTGGGTTTATTAGTTCTTTTGGTTTATAATTTGAATAATCTATCAACGTCATCCATGATCATATGTCACATTCTGACAAATATTGTCTCAATATGAAAATCACCCATGGCCAATCATGGTCATAGTTGGTCCAACGTCGCATTGTCACAAAAATTGTCTCGATGTTTAAATCAGTTCCCTTGGGTTCACCAATTCCTTTAGTTTATAATTTGTTGGGTAATGGTTTTCCCTTGGGTTCACTAATTCCTTTGGTTTATAATATTAAACCCTTGGGTTTATTAGTTATTTTGGTTTATAATATGAATAATCGATCAACGTCATCCATGATCATATGTCACATTCTGACAAATATTGTCTCAATATGAAAATCGCCCATGGCCAACCATGGTCATAGTTGGTCCAATGTCGCATTGTGACAAAAATTGTCTCAATGTTTAAATCAATTCCCTTTGGTTCACCAATTCCTTTGGTTTATAATATTAAACCCTTGGGTTTATTCGTTCTTTTGGTTTATAATATGAATAATCGATCAATGTCATCCATGACCAAATGTCACATTCTGAAAAATATTGTCTCAATATGAAAATCACCCATGGCCAACCATGGTCATAGTTGGTCCAACATCGCATTGTGACAAAAATTGTCTCAATGTTTAAATAAATTCCCTTGGGTTCACCAATTCCTTTGGTTTATAATTTGTTGGGTAATGGTTTTCCCTTGGGTTCACCACTTCCTTTGGTTTATAATATTAAATCCTTGGTTTTATTAGTTCTTTTGGTTTATAATATGAATAATCAATCAATGTCATCCATGATCATATGTCACATTCTGACAAATATTGTCTCAATATGAAAATCACCCATGGCCAACCATGGTCATAGTTGGTCCAACGTCGCATTGTGACAACAATTGTCTCAATGTTTAAATCAATTCCCTTGGGTCCACCAATTCCTTTGGTTTATAATATTAAACCCTTGGGTTTATTAGTTCTTTTGGTTTATAATATGAATAATCGATCAATGTCATCCATGATCAAATGTCACATTCTGACAAATATTGTCTCAATATGAAAATCACTCATGGCCAACCATGGTCATAGTTGGTTGAACGTCGCATTGTGACAACAATTGTCTCAATGTTTAAATCAATTCCCTTGGGTTCACCAATTCCTTTGGTTTATAATTTGTTGGGTAATGGTTTTCCCTTGGGTTCACCAATTCCTTTGATTTATAATATTAAACCCTTAGGTTTATTAGTTCTTTTGGTTTATAATATGAATAATCGATCAATGTCATCCATGATCAAATGTCATATTCTCACAAATATTGTCTCAATATGAAAATCACCCATGGCCAACCATGGTCATAGTTGGTCCAACATCGCATTGTGACAACAATTGTCTCAATGTTTAAATCAATTCCCTTCAGTTCACCAATTCCTTTGATTTATAATATTAAACCCTTGGGTTTATTAGTTCTTTTGGTTTATAATATGAATAATCGATCAATTTCATCCATGATCAAATGTCACATTCTGACAAATATTGTCTTAATATGAAATTCACCCATGGCCAACCATGCTCATAGTTGGTCCAACGTCGCATTGTGACAACAATTGTCTCTATGTTTAAATCAATTCCCTTGGGTTCACCAATTCATTTGGTTTATAATATTAAACGCTTGGGTTTATTAGTTCTTTTGGTTTATAATATTACGAACCCTTGGGTTAATTATTGGTGTTTATTAATTTCTTCAACTTGAGTATATCTTTAATAATTTTATTGATCATTCGTCTTATTGGTCTTTTAGGTTATTAATATTTTTCCTTTGGGTTCACTAATTCCTTTCGTTTATAATATTAAACCCTTGGGTTTATTACTTCTTTTGGTTTATAATATGAATAATCGATCAATGTCATCCATGATCAAATGTCACATTCTGACAAATATTGTCTCAAAATGAAAATCACCCATGGCCAACCATGATCATAGTTGGTCCAACGTCGCATTGTGACAACAATTGTCTCAATGTTTAAATCGATTCCCTTGGGTTCATCAATTCCTTTGGTTTATAATATTAAACCCTTGGGTTTATTAGTTCTTTTGGTTTATAATATGAATAATCGATCAATGTAATCCATGATCAAATGTCGCATTCTAACAAATATTGTCTCAATATGAAAATCACCCATGGCCAACCATGGTCATAATTAGTCCAACGTTGCATTGTGACAACAATTGTCTTAATGTTTAAATCAATTCCCTTAGGTTCACCAATTCCTTTGGTTTATAATATTAAACCATTGGGTTTATTAGTTCTTTTGGTTTATAATATGAATAATCGATCAATTTCATCCATGATCAAATGTCACATTCTGACAGATATTGTCTGAATATGAAAATCACCCATGGCCAACCATTGTCATAGTTGGTCCAACATCGCATTGTGACAACAATTGTCTCAATGTTTAAATCAATTCCCTTTGGGTTCACCAATTCCTTTGGTTTATAATATTAAACCCTTTGGTTTATTAGTTTTTTTGGTTTATAATATGAATAATCGATTAATATCATCCATGATCAAATGTCACATTCTGACAAATATTATCTCAGTATGAAAATCACCCATGGCCAACCATGGTCATAGTTGGTCCAACTTTTTTTTGTGACAACAATTGTCTCCATGTTTAAATCAATTCCCTTGGGTTCACCAATTTCTTTGGTTTATAATTTGTTGGGTCCTAATTTTCCCTTGGGTTCACCAATTCCTTTGGTTTATAATATTAAACCCTTGGGTTTATTAGGTCTTTTGGATTTAATATGAATAATTGATTAATGTCATCCATGATCAAATGTCACATTCTGACAAATATTGTCTCTATATGAAAATCACCCATGGCCAACCATGGTCATAGTTGGTCCAACGTCGCATTATGACAACAATTGTCTCAATGTTTAAAAAATTCCGTTGGGTTCACCAATTCCTTTGGTTTATAATATTAAACCCTCGGGTTTATTAGTTCTTTATGTTTATAATATGAATAATCGATCAATGTCATCCATGATCAAATGTCACATTCTGACAAATATTGTCTCAATATGGAAATCACCCATGGCCAATCATTGTCATAGTTGGTCCAACGTCGCATTGTGAAAATAATTGTCTCAATGTTTAAATCAATTCCCTTGGGTTCACCAATTCCTTTGGTTTATAATTTGTTGGGTAATGGTTTTCCCTTGGGTTCACCAATTCCTTTGGTTTATAATATTAAACTCTTGGGTTTTATTAATCTCTATTGTTTTAATATTGCCTTTAGCCTTATTGATCCCTTAGGTTTTTATCCCTTGGGTTCACCGATTCCTTTGGTTTATAATATTAAACCCTTGGGTTTATTAGTTCTTTTGGTTTATAATGTTAGTCACACATTCGGTTTATTACTCTCTTGAGTTTAAAATATTAATTCTTAGTGTTTGTTAATTTCTTAGATTTTTCAGTTTAAAATATTAATTCTTAGGGTTTAATAATCTCTATTGTTTTTAATATTCATCCGTTAGGTTTATAATATTTATCCCTTGGGTTCGTTGATTCCTTTGGTTTATAATATTAAACCCTTGGGTCTATTAGTTATTTTGGTTTATAATGTTAATAATCCTGTTGGTTTATTAATATCTTATGTTTAAAATATCGATTCTTATGGATGATTAAGTTATTAGGTTTATTAATCTCTTGTGTTTTTAATATTGATCCCTTATGTTTATAGTATTTATCCATTGGTTCACCAATTCCGTTGGTTTATAATATTTAAACCTTTGGTTTATGATGACATTGGGTTTGTATTATTAATAATCTCTTGGATTTATTAATATCTTCAATTTAAAATATTAATTTTTAGGGTTTATTAATATCTTAGGTTTTTTTATTTTAAATATTGTTTCAGATGCTTTATTACTCTCTTGAGTTTAATATATTAATTCTTAAAGTTTATTACTTTCTTATGTTTTTGGGTTCAATATTCTTAATATATTAATATATATATTATTAATAAATATTATAATATTTATTAATAATATATATTTATAATATTATAATGTTATTAATATATATTATTAGTTTTTTTTTGGTTTATTAATAATATAACCATCTATGATATTAATATATATTACAATATTATTTATTATTTATATATATTATTATTAAATATTATAATATTATTAATATATCAATAATTATTATTATTATTATTATTATATTAATAAATATTATTATTATATATTATATATATTTCAAGTTAATATATAGTATGTATATAGTTAATATTATTAATATATTAATACATATTTTGGTGATTTTAATGATATATTAATAAATATTATTATTATTATATATTATATATATTTGAAGTTAATATAATAATATTATTATATGTAATATTTATTGATATATAAATTAATATGATGGGTAGTGGATATAGACCTATGGGCCTATATCAACCACATTGGTGAATGTGGTTGTAAATCTATTTTATATATGCCTATCGGCGTATATCAACCACATTAGTAAATATAATGTGGTTGTGCTAGTAATATTATAATGCACATTCTTTAAAGTCAAAGCCACACAAGTTTGACTTCATGTATAAGTAATAAAATTATAATATTTTAAAATATTAATTTTATTCAACATCGTAATTTAATTATTTTTCATATTACAATTAAATTATTTAAAAAGATTTCATTGTATTCTGAAAAGTATAAAAATCATTTACATAAATTTATATATAAATTTCTTTAAAACAATTAAATAACATAATATTTTTTATTGAAATTTGTAATTATCAAAATTAGTTAAAAATTATTTTATAATTTAAATAAAAACATATTCTTCACTTTTATATATTTTGTCTCAAATTGTTTTTGTCTTAGATATTTTTATCTCAAATTGTTTTTGTCTTAAATATAAAATTTTGTCTCAAATTATTTTTGTTTTACACTATTTTTGTCTTAAATTTTATATTTAAGACAATTCAATTGATATTAAATTTTAATATAAAATAACTAAAATAAAAAGTGACTTTTTAAGACAAAAGATTTCTTTTCTCTTAAACAAATGTCTTAAAATGCCCTTGGTGTAGTAGTGTAAGTTTAAGTTATATAATATGGATAATTTAATTGTGTTTAAGGATATTAACTTTGGTAAAATTTATTGTTGTTTAAAAATTAATAATGTTTTTCGTGGAGTTGGAGTTACTGAGTTTAGAAATATTTGGAAATAAGATCGAACAAAAGAAACATGAGTGTTTCGAAATATTTTCAACATATGGAAAATCGAATTAAATTGAAACTCAGACCACATACATGCTGACATCTCCAACTCAATAATCTCCGGTGCTGCTATAAATATCCATGGTTGAGCTTTTTCACATGCATTCAGCTTTCAGTACTGTAGCGAAATAATCGCTGAGACCATGGGACGCCTGGAGAATGTGCTCGGCATGAAGGGTGGAAACGGGGATTCGAGCTATGCATACAATTCATCTCTCCAGGTAATTGCATTCCATTACTTTGAGTTGGCGTATCTAATAATTCGAAATATTAATGGACTAATCCGCTTCCCTTCATTGTGCAGTTAAATATAGTTATGGCCATTAAACCCCTTCTGGAGCATTCCATCTACAAGCTGAACGTGACATCTGTGATGGATAATGTATTTCGTATTGCAGATTTGGGGTGCGCAACGGGGATGAATACTCTTCTCGCAGTGGACACCATCGTCAAAGCTGTGAAATTAACTTTCATCAACCACTGCATGAACGGGCCAGAGTTCCAGGTTTACTTTGCTGATCTCCCGTCAAATGATTTCAATACATTATTTGGACGTTGCCCCCCTTTGAGGCGCGAGATCATGGAATAACCGCGGCGAGCGCACAACGAAGCTAAGCCTCCAGTGACTAGATGTTACTTCGCATCAGCGGTCTCCGGATCGCACTACAGACGACTTTTCCCACGGCAAACCCTCCATTTCTGTCATTCCTCCACCAGCCTCCATTGGCTTTCACAAGTAAGTGAAAAATACATTAAGCCCTTTACTAATCTGACCAAATCTACTAATTATTACTGATCAAGAGGGTGTATTAATCGTTTTCGATTTCAGGTTCCTGGTAGCATTGAGGATAGAAGTTCTCCTGCTTGGAACGGTGGGCATGTCTACATATCCAGTGATGCAGTGGCCGATGCGTATCTAAACCAATTCAAACAAGACTTTGCAGCATTCTTAGATGCGAGAGCAAAAGAGATTATTCCTGGAGGATGCATGTTCATCGCTCTCTTGGCCCGTAATTCTGAAGACATAAAGGAACAAAGTGGGTTGGGAGCCTGTGCTTTTCACTTGGAAGCTGCATTTCTAGAGATGGTGAAGGAGGTAAATTAGAAAATTCAATATTATTTTCTGATAATTAGGTTTGAATATTTAATTCAATATTTGTTCGATTTTGGTAGCGGTTTTGATTGAGAAAGAAAAAGCCGGACTCCTTCAACCCCTTCCTTACCTACGGTCCAAGTATGGAGGAGGCTGAGAGCATCGTTGGTCAAAGCGTGGACATCCTTGGTCATTCGAAATAGAGAACATGAGGCTTCTCACTGGTATTCCTTCGCATCCATTGTCGGAAGTTAGAGAAGGGGAAGAGGAGAGGTTTGGGAGAATAGTAGGTAACTTTTACAGAACTCTGTTTGAGAATATTGTGGGAACTCACTTGGGGTGGGATGAGCATGTGGTGGATGAAATTTTCAAGAGTATTGCAAAAAGAGTGGGTGCTAAATATGAAGAGTTTGTGCCCAATACGGTGGACGTGGCTGCTGCGGTGCTCAGTCGCAAAAGAGCGCCTTGATACACAATTTAGGTTATCTGTGATCCACGCCATATAATTAAAACATATGAAAAAACATGAGTTTGGGCCTAAGGATGTAAGGTCAATAATATTTTTATTTTATTAAAAGTAATCCCTAAGAAATGTATGTTTTTTTATTTCAGTAGTTTCAAGCAAGTCTTACAGTTGAGTTTTTGTCCATGCTTGCCCATACCGACCTTGCTTCCTCATTTCTTGTTGAAGACTTTGTTGTCTCTTCTTTATTATTGTTTTGTTGTCTTATTTTAGAAGGAGGTCCAAATTGTGTTATCATGGCTTTACCTTTATAAATCTACACTCTCTTTCTCTCATCTCTTGCTGCCATAACTTTTTCTATTTCGTCCATCCTTTCCTCTTAGAAAAAACCGAGAACCCCTCAAGAGTTGCTCCTTGCTTAGAATGATATCTTTATAAAGCAAGCTAAGCATGATGACTTTTATGGGCTTGGCTTTCTCACCATTAAGCTTACCTACTCTCCATGCTTGGCATATTTGTCCTTGCCATCGCAATTTGTCTTTCAAGAAGTGCTTCTTCTTCTTTCAAGAAGTGCTTCTTCTTCCCTCTTAGCAGAATTGCGCAAATTTCTTCATTCATGTTGCACATCCGCCTTCATGCATTGTCATTCTGTCTTCCCTATTAGGAGAGCTTCCTATAGCAAGCTTCCTATAGCAATGCTACTTGCTCCTTCAAAACTTTGTTGATGTTTGCTAAAGCTTGGTGTTCAATTGTTATTATATGAATTGTACAATCTCTTTCCTGCTCTTTAGTTTCTATAACCTCCAACATATTTTTTACATTTAACAGTTCTTTCACATAAAGGTCAGATGACCAAGTGAGAGGTGTGGATGTGGGACTATCAATGACTTTTATTTTTCTTTTGAACCTATTGTTGCCACATACATGCAAAGAAAACTTGTTTGAATATTGTCAATATTATGAAAGATCCTATATTTTCCCTTTAAAACCTTTTTTTCTTTGTCTACTCCTATTTTAAAGAAGCTAATTTTCATTTTAAATGCCATGATATAGCTTTAGCATTGACACAAACTCACTTCGTAACTTTGACTCATGAGACAATTATGTTTGATTTGATTTGAAATTTTTTTCATTTATGTGGCCACTATCTCATTCCAATTTCTTCACCGTTCGTCCGAACACATGTTCAAAAACCAAGGCGTTCACCCAACCACTGGAGAGTTCTCTATCTCAACAACACCCGTTTGAAAAGGCATAGTCTAAATCTGCTACGACTGACTCTGCCATTTTTCATTCTATCTCCTGATAAAGACGTTAATCCCTTCTCTCAGGGTCTCGTGATGTGTCGTCCGTGTCTCCGTTTCATTTTATGTTTCCGTATCCGTCCATCGCCGTGACTCTCCGTCTAATGCATGCCATCTTATTACCGCTCAACCAAAAAGTTAAAACCTCTAAAATAAAATCACAATCTTATTACCGCTCAACCAGGTATGTCATAAAACTAGCCTCATATACATGGGATCACGAATGCCTTTAGTATTCAACATTGGATGCACAGTATATGATTAAATTACAAAATGAAGAGAGCATATAAAGTTGTTTTCAATCCATTCTATAAAGTGAGATATTAACAAAATTCCTTCTCTATTTTTATGATTGTTAATTAATTGAATTAAAAACTTAATTTTTAGTTAATCATTGTAATGAAATTTGTTAATATTAATTAAAAATTTATATTTGTTTTATTAGATATATTTAAGAAAGATAAAGAATTACTTAGTTTATTTTAGAGTTATATTTACGTGTTTGAAATGATTTAAGAAAAGTATTACTAAATAACAGTATATGATTAAATTACAAAATGAAGAAAGCATATAAATTTGTTTTCAATCCATTTTATAAAGTGAGATACTAACAAAATTCCTTCTCTATTTTTATGATGGTTAATTAATTAAATTAAAAACTTAATTTTTAGTTAATCATTGTAATGAAATTTTTTAATATTAATTAAAAATTTATATTTGTTTTATTAGATATATTTAAGAAAGATAAAGAATTACTTAGTTTATTTTAGAGTTATATTTACGTGTTTGAAATGATTTAAGAAAAGTATTACTAAATAATTGTAATTTTGATTATGATTATCTAAAAAGTCAATATTGTAATATTTTTCTTGGAATTATGACTTAATTGGGTGTACTAAGACATTCTAAGATAGAACCTTTTCATTTTCAAACTTCTTAATATCACCAAGATGAAACATTGTTTTGACCTAGTACATTTTAGAAATTGTACAACGCTTTGTTTCATTATGGATCTTATGAGAGTTTGTTCATATTTTAGTAATGTTGATTTATGCTAGCGAGAACAAATAATTACTTTTGATTTATTAGATTAAGTTTCATCACCTCCTTATATTATATTAATTTTTTTTTATCCTTTATTTCTTTATCACATAATTTTTCTTTTTAAATTTAGATGTAATGATATGTTTAATATTATTATTACTTTGTAAAGAGACCCCTTAATTGATTACCTAATGATTTAGCTAACACTTGACATTTTTTTCAACAATGCTTTAGCTTTAGGTGGTTTTAACTAGAATTAGAAGGAATCTTGAGGAGCCCCTTATCTTCCATGTTATTTATATTGTTCTTATACATTAGGTACCTAATCATAGCCATGTTCTCAATAGGTTAAGACTCGCTTCTCTGATGAGGATATAATAAGGTGTGTTTCTTTCAAATTTAATATTATAATTTATAAAAACCTTTGTATTTTTTGTATCTCTCTCCACGATTATCAATAAATGGGCCGCAACCCAAAACTTCACAACCTTATAGGACTTGAGAAGTTAAAATAGTCTCAAAGAGGATATTATTCTTAAAAAATGGTCAAAACTACGCCAATTCACAACTATTTTCAAGTCCACAATAATTTTTTCACCCTCCATTTATACTTTTCTAAATGTTATAGTTTCCGTTTTAATTTTTTCAGTGTTACGAGTGTGTACACATTCTAAAGAAACAATGTGTTAGAACTTTAAATTATTTATTAAGATCATAATGGCTCCTTGCCATAATCATAATATCATCAATGTAATGAAGAGGGATGATATATATCATTTATAGTCAAGTCAAAACAACCTACTTCTTCCAAACAACCCTCTAAGTCATTGGTGTATATGCGAAAAAGAGTAGGGGGACATGGGAAAACCTTGCTTAACTCCTACATGGAATTTAATTTATTCGTAATGCTCTCTTACAACCTTATGTTAGTAACTCTTCCAACTGAAATGAACTTTTGGAACTTTTAATATATTCCAGTTGTTAGCTATGAGAATTGCATCAAAAACATTTTAAAAGTCAATGAAACTACACATGAGATTGATCTTATTATTATGGAATTTCTCTATAGTAATCCTAAGTATAACAAGGTTGTCAATATATGAATGATAGCTACTAAGTGTGACATAACCTTTAGATTTCTTTGTGGATTTATAGCCATACATTGAACTCTTTTCCAAAGTAATTTCATAACATGGATAAAATGGTGGCCATTCATGATGGCCATATAACCAAAGGGAAAAATTTTATTCTCAATTTTAAAATAGTTGTACAATAAGGCTTTGATTCTAATGTTTAGGAAACCACTCAAATTTAAAGAGCTTCTCATGAGGAATGATGATAGATCCTTAAATATTTAAGATTTCTTCCTTGCAACCTTCAATTTCCCTCACTTGCTTTTATGTGGCTCCTCAACCCAAAAATATGTTTCTTTTATGAATAAAACAAAAAAAAATTGTAGAAAGGGTTTGACTTTTAAAGGATTTGTAAATCCTTTTAAAATAGGAATTCCAATGCATATTATTTTCTTTAATTTTATGATTCGGAATTTACCTCTAGAATTACTTAGGATCTAGCTTAGAGAGGTGACAAATATTCTGGTAATTTTTATTTTCATATTACCAATTTTCCTTTTCATTATGCATTTATACACTTTTATCTTTCAAAATTTCAAGAACTTATTAGAAGCATCCCTAATGGATTTTATAGCAATCATATTTAGCCATGGTCTTCAATATTGTCCTCAATTGAAAGAAGGTTTAATTCTTTAATCCTTTAAGAAAATATCATATTTATTTTGGTCCAAGATCAACTGCTTTTGATTATCAAGATTCTCTTTTATGGGGATTTTGTGCATGGAAAAATCTAGAGGTAGTGTTAAGATATATATACTGTCTATTTGGTTGCACACAAGCATATGAATACTCTCTATTTGGTTGCATACAAGTATATGAAATATCAGGGTCATGAATACAACTCATCCTCCACATCAATAGACCATTGAAAATTATTAGATCTTAAGAATTACAAAATTTTATAAACTTAACAATAAACAAATGCTCAATCTAGTCTTTGGAGTTTTTTTTATCTACAAAACTGAAATAAAACCTTGGAATCATTACTTAAAATAATAGCTTCAATAATTATCTTAGAATTATTTGTAAGATATAATAGCTTGAATAATTATTTTAGAATTAATTGTAAGATAGATATAACATTAACAATATTACACTTTATTACATAAATTTTTACCTAAATTAATTTTCTTATTAAAATAGAATTAACAAACTCGAAATAATATATTACCTATATATATGCTTTCTTCATTTTGTAATTTAATCATACACTGTTATTTAGTAATACTTTTCTTAAATCATTTCAAACACTTAAATATAACTCTAGAATAAACTAAGTAATTCTTTATCTTTCTTAAATATATCTAATAAAACAAATATAAATTTTTAATTAATATTAACAAATTTCATTATAATGATTAACTAAAAATTAAGTTTTTAATTTAATTAATTAACAATCATAAAAATAGAGAAGGAATTTTGTTAGTATCTCACTTTATAAAATGGATTGAAAACAACTTTATATGCTTTCTTCATTTTGTAATTTAATCATATACTGTTATTTAGTAATACTTTTCTTAAATCATTTCAAACACGTAAATATAACTCTAAGTAATTCTTTATCTTTCTTAAATATATCTAATAAAAACAGATATAAATTTTTAATTAATATTAACAAATTTCATTATAATAATTAACTAAAAATTAAGTTTTTAATTTAATTAATTAACAATCATAAAAATAGAGAAGGAATTTTGTTAACATGTCACTTTATTGAATGGATTGAAAACAACTTTATATGCTCTCTTCATTTTGTAATTTAATCATATACTGTGCATCCAATTTTGAATACTAAAGGCATTCGTGATCCCATGTATATGAGGCTAGTTTTATGACATACCTGGTTGAGCGGTAATAAGATTGTGATTTTATTTTAGAGGTTTTAACTTTTTGGTTGAGCGGTAATAAGATGGCATGCATTAGACGGAGAGTCACGGCCACGGACGGATACGGAAACACAAAATGAAACGGAGACGGCACATGCTGGGGCCCACCACGGAGAGAGTTAACGTGCTGTTGGAGATGGAATGAAAAACGGCACCGAGAAGTCCAATTGGTAGCAGATTTAGACTACGCCGTTTGAAAAACCAACGCATTGACCGAAGCCACTTAATTCCGGTCGGAACAGGCGTTTGAAAAACCAACGCGTTCACCCAACGCCACTTGAGAGTTTTGTATAAAAAACAACATGCATTTGGTACTTAATTCCGGTCCAAACACGCGTATGAAAAACAATTTTCTATCTCAACAACACGCCTTTGAAAAACCAACGCATTGACCGACCCCACTTAAGTCCTTTCACTCCCCTGCGGGCCCTCATCTCTTTCCCCGTCTTAAATGGCTGAGGCGTTGCCCACAAGACGCAGAGTCTGGAAGTTCCCGTTTTCCCATTACCACTTCAAATTAAATTGAACATTATTTCGTGTGCTTCGAATGTGAATGAAACGGAAATTCAGACCACACCGCAACAAATACTTTTCAGTCCATCGGCCCATAAATGCGCCGAGGGAGGAAATCGCCAATGCGCCGAGGGAGGAAATCCCTCGGCGCATTGGCGATTTCCTCCCTCGGCGCATTGGCCATTTCCTCCCTCGGCGCATTTATGGGCCGATGGACTGCAAAGTATTTGTTGCCTATGCGGATATCTCCAACTCAATAATCTCCGGTGCTGCTCTATTTTCCTCCCTCGGCGCATTGGCGATTTCCTCCCTCGGCGCATTGGCCATTTCCTCCCTCGGCGCATTTATGGGCCGATGGACTGCAAAGTATTTGTTGCCTATGCGGATATCTCCAACTCAATAATCTCCGGTGCTGCTCTATAAATATCCATGGTTGAGCTTTTTCACATGCATTCAGCTTTCAGTACTGTAGCGAAATAATCGCTAAGACCATGGGACGCCTGGAGAATGTGCTCGGCATGAAGGGTGGAAACGGGGATTCGAGCTATGCATACAATTCATCTCTCCAGGTAATTGCATTCCATTACTTTGAGTTGGCGTATCTAATAATTCGAAATATTAATGGACTAATCCGCTTCCCTTCATTGTGCAGTTAAATATAGTTATGGCCATTAAGCCCCTTCTGGAGCATTCCATCTACAAGCTGAACGTGACATCTGTGATGGATAATGTATTTCGTATTGCAGATTTGGGGTGCGCAACGGGGATGAATACTCTTCTCGCAGTGGACACCATCGTCAAAGCTGTGAAATTAACTTTCATCAACCACTGCATGAACGGGCCAGAGTTCCAGGTTTACTTTGCTGATCTCCCGTCAAATGATTTCAATACATTATTTCGGACGTTGCCCCCACTGAGAGGCGCAGATCATGGAATAACCGCAGCAGCGCACACTGAAGTTAAGCCTCCAGCGACTAGATGTTACTTCGCATCAGCCGTATCGGGATCGCATCACGGACGCCTTTTCCCACGGCAAACCCTCCATTTCTGCCACTCCTCCATGAGCCTGCATTGGCTTTCTCAAGTGCGTGAGATACACATGACACGTCACTATATACTGTGACCAAATTTTGTTATGTCATACTAATGGATTTTAATTTCAGGTTCCTGCCAGCGTCGACGACACAAATTCTCCTGCTTGGAACGGTGGGCATTTCTACATATCCAGCGATACAGTTGCCGATGCGTATCTCAACCAATTCAAACAAGACTTCGCGTCATTTTTAGAAGCCCGAGCGGAGGAGATTCTTGGTGGAGGATGCATGTTCATAACGCTCTTGGCTTGTAATTCTGACGACAGAAAGCAACAAGGCGGGTTAGGAGCTTCTGCTCGTCACTTGGAAACGGCATTTCAGGAGCTAGTGAACGAGGTAAAATAGATACCTCAAATATAATATCTCAGAATTGGGTTTGAATATTTAATTCAATATTTGTTCGATTTTGACTGGCAGGGTTTGATTGAGAAAGAAAAACTGGACTCCTTCAACATTCCTTACTACGGTCCAAGTCTGGAGGAGCTGCAGAGCATCGTGAAGGCAGAGCAGTCATTCGAAATAGAGAACATGAGGCTTCTCAGTGGTTTTCCGCTGCACCCACTTTTGGAGGTTAGAGAAGGGGAAGAGGAGAGGTTTGGGAGAATAGTAGGTAACTATTACAGAACTCTGTTTGAGAATATTGTGGGAACTCACTTGGGGTGGGATGAGCATGTGGTGGATGAAATTTTCAAGAGGATTGCAAAAAGAGCGGGTGCTAAATATGAAGAGTTTGTGCCCAATACGGCGGACGTGGCTGTTGCGGTACTCAGTCGCAAAAGAGCGCCTTGATACACAATTTAGGTTATCTGTGATCCACGCCATATAATTAAAACATATGAAAAAACATGAGTTTGGGCCTAAGGATGTAAGGTCAATAATATTTTTATTTTATTAAAAGTAATTTTCCTGTAGCTGGACCCTAAGAAATGTATGTTTTTGTTATTTCAGTCGTTTCAAGCAAGTCTTACAGTTGAGTCTTTGTCCATGCTTGCCCATACCGACCTTGCTTCCTCATTTCTTGTTGAAGACTTTGTTGTCTCTTCTTTATTATTGTTTTGTTGTCTTATTTTGGAAGGAGGTCCAAATTGCGTTATCATGGCTTTACCTTTATAAATCTACACTCTCTTTCTCTCATCTCTTGCTGCCATAACTTTTTCTATTTCGTCCATCCTTTCCTCTTTTATAAATCTACACTCTCTTTCTCTCATCTCTTGCTGCCATAACTTTTTCTATTTCGTCCATCCTTTCCTCTTAGAAAAAACCGAGAACCCCTCAAGAGTTGCTCCTTGCTTAGAATGATATCTTTATAAAGCAAGCTAAGCATGATGACTTTTATGGGCTTGGATTTCTCACCATTAAGCTTACCTACTCTCCATGCTTGGCATATTTGTCCTTGCCATAGCAGTTTGTCTTTCAAGAAGTGCTTTTGTCTTTCAAGAAGTGCTTCTTCTTCTTTCAAGAAGTGCTTCTTCTTCCCTCTTAGCAGAATTGCGCAAATTTCTTCATTCATGTTGCACATCCGCCTTCATGCATTGTCATTCTCTCTTCCCTATTAGGAGAGCTTCCTATAGCAAAGCTTCCTATAGCAATGCTACTTGCTCCTTCAAAACTTTGTTGATGTTTGCTAAAGCTTGGTGTTCAATTGTTATTATATGAATTGTACAATCTCTTTCCTGCTCTTTAGTTTCTATAACCTCCAACATATTTTTTACATTTAACAGTTCTTTCACATAAAGGTCAGATGACCAAGTGAGAGGTGTGGATGTGGGACTATCAATGACTTTTATTTTTCTTTTGAACCTATTGTTGCCACATACATGCAAAGAAAACTTGTTTGAATATTGTTTATTGTGAAAGATCCCAGTATTTTCCCTTTAAAACATTTTTTTCTTTGTCTACTCCCATTTTAAATAAGCTAATTTTCATTTTAAAATGCCATAATATAGTTTAGCATTGACACAAACTCACTTCAGAACTTTGACTCATGAGACAATTATGTTTGATTTGATTTGAAATATTTTCATTTATGTGGCCACTATCTCATTCCAATTTCTTCACTGTTCGTCCGAACACATGTTTGAAAAACCAAGGCGTTCACCCAACGCCACTTGAGAGTTCTCTATCTCAACAACACCGGTTTGAAAAGGCATAGTCTAAATCTGCTACGAATTGGACTTCTCGGTGCCGTTTTTCATTCCATCTCCGACAGCACGTTAACTCTCTCCGTGGTGGGCCCCAGCATGTGCCGTATCCGTTTCATTTTATGTTTCCGTATCCATCCATCGCCGTGACTCTCCGTCTAATGCATGCCATCTTATTACCACTCAACCAAAAAGTTAAAACCTCTAAAATAAAATCACAATCTTATTACCGCTCAACCAGGTATGTCATAGAACTAGCCTCATATACATGGGATCACGAATGCCTTTAGTATTCAACATTGGATGCACAGTATATGATTAAATTACAAAATGAAGAGAGCATATAAAGTTGTTTTCAATCCATTCTATAAAGTGAGATATTAACAAAATTCCTTCTCTATTTTTATGATTGTTAATTAATTGAATTAAAAACTTAATTTTTAGTTAATCATTGTAATGAAATTTGTTAATATTAATTAAAAATTTATATTTGTTTTATTAGATATATTTAAGAAAGATAAAGAATTACTTAGTTTATTTTAGAGTTATATTTACGTGTTTGAAATTATTTAAGAAAAGTATTACTAAATAACAGTATATGATTAAATTACCAAATGAAGAAAGCATATAAATTTGTTTTCAAATCCATTTTATAAAGTAAGATACTTAATAAAATTCCTTCTCTATTTTTATGATGGTTAATTAATTAAATTAAAACTTAATTTTTAGTTAATCATCAGAATAGAAATTTTTTAATATTAATTAAAAATTTATATTTGTTTTATTAGATATATTTAAGAAAGATAAAGAATTACTTAGTTTATTCTAGAGTTATATTTACGTGTTTGAAATGATTTAAGAAAAGTATTACTAAATAATTGTAATTTTGATTATGATTATCTAAAAGTCAATATTGTAATATTTTTCTTGGAATTATGACTTAATTGGTGTCTTGTACTAAGACATTCTAAGATAGAACCTTTTCATTTTCAAATCCCCTTATCATCACCAAGATGAAACATTGTTTTGACCTAGTACATTTTAGAAATTGTACAACGCTTTGTTTCATTATGGATCTTATGAGAGTTTGTTCAGTATTTTAGTAATGTTGATTTATGCTAAAGTAAGAACAAATAATTACTTTTGATTTATTAGATTAAGTTTCATCACCTCCTTATATTATATTAATTTTTTTTATCCTTTTATTTCTATCACATAATTTTTCTTTTAAATTTAGATGTAATGATATGTTTAATATTATCATTACTTTGTAAAGAGACCCCTTAATTGATTACCTAATGATTTAGCTAACACTTGACATTTTTTTCAACAATGCTTTAGCTTTAGGTGGTTTTAACTAGAATTAGAAGGAATCTTGAGGAGCCCCTTATCTTCCATGTTATTTATATTGTTCTTATACATTAGGTACCTAATCATAGCCATGTTCTCAATAGGTTAAGACTCGCTTCTCTGATGAGGATATAATAAGGTGTGTTTCTTTCAAATTTAATATTATAATTTATAAAAACCTTTGTATTTTTTGTATCTCTCTCCATGATTATCTATAAATGGGCCGCAACCCAAAACTTCACAACCTTATAGGACTTGAGAAGTTAAAATAGTCTCAAAGAGGATATTATTCTTAAAAAATGGTCAAAACTACGCCAATTCACAACTATTTTCAAGTCCACAATAATTTTTTCACCCTCCATTTATACTTTTCTAAATGTTATAGTTTCCGTTTTAATTTTTTCAGTGTTACGAGTGTGTACACATTCTAAAGAAACAATGTGTTAGAACTTTAAATTATTTATTAAGATCATAATGGCTCCTTGCCATAATCATAATATCATCAATGTAATGAAGAGGGATGATATATATCATTTATAGTCAAGTCAAAACAACCTACTTCTTCCAAACAACCCTCTAAGTCATTGGTGTATATGCGAAAAAGAGTAGGGGGACATGGGAAAACCTTGCTTAACTCCTACATGGAATTTAATTTATTAGTAATGCTCTCTTACAACCTTATATTGTAATCCTCAACTCAAAATGAATCTTTGTCTTTAATATATTCCAGCTTGTTAGCTATGAGAATCGTGTGATCAAAAACATTTTTAAAAGTCAATGAAACTACACATGAGATTGATCTTGTTATTATGAATTCTCTATAGTAATCCTAAGTATAACAAGGTTGTCAATATATGAATGATAGCTCCTAAATGTGACATAACCTTTAGATTTCTTATCTTTGTGATTTCAGCCATACATTGAACTCTTTTCCCAAAGTAATTTCATAACATGGATAAAATGGTGGCCATTCATGATGGCCATATAACCAAAGGGGAAAAATTTTATTCTCAATTTTAAAATAGTTGTACAATAAGGCTTTGATTCTAATGCTTTAGGAAACCACTCAAATTTAAAGAGCTTCTCATGAGGAATGATGATAAACATCCTTAAATATTTAAGCTTTCTTCCTCGTAACCTTCAATTTCCTCACTTGCTTTTATGTGGCTCCTCAACCCAAAAATATGTTTCTTTTATGAATAAAACAAAAAAAAATTGTAGAAAGGGTTTGACTTTTAAAGGATTTGTAAATCCTTTTAAAATAGGAATTCCAATGCATATTATTTTCTTTAATTTTATGATTCAGAATTTACCTATAGAATTACTTAGGATCTAGCTTAGAGAGGTGACAAATATTCTGGTAATTTTTATTTTCATATTACCAATTTTCCTTTTCATTATGCATTTATACACTTTTATCTTTCAAAATTTCAAGAACTTATTAGAAGCATCCCTAATGGATTTTATAGCAATCATATTTAGCCATGGTCTTCAATATTGTCCTCAATTGAAAGAAGGTTTAATTCTTTAATCCTTTAAGAAAATATCATATTTATTTTGGTCCAAGATCAACTGCTTTTGATTATCAAGATTCTCTTTTATGGGGATTTTGTGCATGGAAAAATCTAGAGGTAGTGTTAAGATATATACACTGTCTATTTGGTTGCACACAAGCATATGAATACTCTCTATTTGGTTGCATACAAGTATATGAAATATCAGGGTCATGAATACAACTCATCCTCCACATCAATAGACCATTGAAAATTATTAGATCTTAAGAATTACAAAATTTTATAAACTTAACAATAAACAAATGCTCAATCTAGTCTTTGGAGTTTTTTTTATCTACAAAACTGAAATAAAACCTTGGAATCATTACTTAAAATAATAGCTTCAATAATTATCTTAGAATTATTTGTCAGATATAATAGCTTGAATAATTATTTTAGAATTAATTGTAAGATAGATATAACATTAACAATATTACACTTTATTACATAAATTTTTACCTAAATTAATTTTCTTATTAAAATAGAATTAACAAACTCGAAATAATATATTACCTATATATATGCTTTCTTCATTTTGTAATTTAATCATATACTGTTATTTAGTAATACTTTTCTTAAATCATTTCAAACACGTAAATATAACTCTAGAATAAACTAAGTAATTCTTTATCTTTCTTAAATATATCTAATAAAACAAATATAAATTTTTAATTAATATTAACAAATTTCATTACACGATTAACTAAAAATTAAGTTTTCTTAATTTAATTAATTAACAATCATAAAAATAGAGTAGAAGGAATTTTGTTAAGATCTCAATTTTTATAAATGGATTGAAAACAACTTTATATGCTTTCTTCATTTTGTAATTTAATCATATACTGTTATTTAGTAATACTTTTCTTAAATCATTTCAAACACGTAAATATAACTCTAAAATAAACTAAGTAATTCTTTATCTTTCTTAAATATATCTAATAAAAACAGATATAAATTTTTAATTAATATTAACAAATTTCATTACAATGATTAACTAAAAATTAAGTTTTTAATTTAATTAATTAACAATCATAAAAATAAAAAAGGAATTTTGTTAACATCTCACTTTATAGAATGGATTGAAAACAACTTTATATGCTCTCTTCATTTTGTAATTTAATCATAAACTGTGCATCCAATGTTGAATACTAAAGGCATTCGCGAGGCATTCGTGATCCCATGTATATGAGGCTAGTTTTATGGCTAGTTTTATGACATACCTGGTTGAGCGGTAATAAGATTGTGATTTTATTTTAGAGGTTTTAACTTTTTGGTTGAGCGGTAATAAGATGGCATGCATTAGACAGAGAGACACGGCGACGGGCGGATACGGAAACACAAAATGAAACGGAGACGGCACATGCTGGGGCCCACCACGGAGAGAGTTAACGTGCTGTCGGAGATGGAATGAAAAAACACGCCTTTGAAAAACCAACGCATTGACCGACCCCACTTAAGTCCTTTCACTGCCCTGCGGGCCCTCATCTCTTTCCCCGTTTTAAATGGCTGAGGCGTTGCCCACAAGACGCAGAGTCTGGAAGTTCCCGTTTTCCCATTACCACTTCAAATTAAATTGAACATTATTTCGTGTGCTTCGAATGTGAATGAAACGGAATATTCCTTCTTCTATACTGTGCACACGCTTTTAATGCCATTTCGTGTTCGAATCTTGTGGCTCAGCTTAATGACTTAGAAACTCAGACCACATATATGCTGATGTATGCGGCAACAAATACTTTTACTTTTAAATGCGCCGAGGGAGGAAATCGCCAATGCGTCGAGGGAGGAAACAAATACTTTTCAGTCCATGGGCCCATAAATGCGCCGAGGGAGGAAATCGCCAATGCGCCGACGGAGGAATTCCTCCGTCGGCGCATTGGCGATTTCCTCCCTCGGCGCATTTATGGGCCCATGGACTGAAAAGTATTTGTTGCCTATGCGGATATCTACAAGAAACTTTAGAACCCGTAGAAACAAATGATATAGGGCAAGTGAAAATTGCCTCATCAACGAAAACTGGGAAGTGGGTTTGGGTCAATGCCAAACAATATCAGGGCATTTTAAAAAGGAGACTAGCTCGTCTAAAATGGGAGCAGACAAAGAAGAAAAAGTTTCAAAGGGAGAGTATTGTTCGCAAGAAACAACATTCAAACAAGTTTTCTTCGCAAGCATGTCGCAACAAGTCCAAAGGAAAAGGAAAAGTTAGTGATGAGTATGCTTTATATAGTCCCACATCCACACCTCTCACTTGGTCATCCGACCTTTATGTGAGAGAACTCTTAAATGTAAAAGAAAGGTTGGAAGTAGTAGAAGCTAAAGCGCTGGAAAGAGATTGTACAATCCATATAATAACAGCTGACAATCAGGCTTTAGCAGAAAGCAACAAAGTTCTGAAGGAGCAAGTGTCATTACTGCAGGAAGCTCTCCGAATAGGGAAAACAGAATGGCAACGCATGAAAGCGGAGGTGCAAAACATGAAGAAATTTGCAGTGGAAAACACAGAGGTGATGAATGCGAAGCCACCCCGGGATAAGGGGAAAGCAGTGGTTCAAATAGACAACAATGAAGAAACATCAAAAGAAGGGAGGAAAGAAGATCCCACAAAACTTTCCAAAAAAATCCTTCGTTATTGGAGTTGTTAACACGGTTGGACTCGTTTGATCGAAATCCTCCGTTATTGTTCTCAGAAGACCCGGAGTTAATATCTGATCGAATAGTGGGAAAATTTCCAGTAATATCCTGTGGCCTTGGTGCGCTGTTGGTACCTGGAATGCATTGGCAGTTGTGGCTGTGAATCAAATCATAGGAGCAGAATGTCAAAACCGTAGAGAAATGACGGCAGAGGTTTTGACGGTGGGAGCGCAGCCAAGGGAGGACGTGAGATCCGAAATTCTGAACCGAAATTTGCCCATTTCCACTGGGGTTCAAGTCAGTTATGATTAACCAATATATTTTTGTGGTTGGGGCAGCGGGCACTTCTGGAAAGAATATGCAATCCAGAAATGGGATTTTTTAATGTATGGTTCTTCGTCAATTTTATACAGAGGACAGAGGACAGGGACAGAGCAGCAAGGGCAGAGCATAGAGGATAGGGACAGTGGGCAGAGCAGCAAGGGCAGAGCAGCTAGTTTTCAGTGGATAGCGGGCAGAGCAACAAGGACAGAGCAGCAAGTTTTCAGTGGTCAGACCAACAGAGATTGAAGAGTTAAGCATAAAACAAAGGGTCAGTTTTGGGCAGAGATTTTGATTTCCCTTAATATCATCACGAGAATGGAACAAGAAACTTTAGAACCCGTAGAAACAAATGATATAGGGCAAGTGAAAATTGCCTCATCAACGAAAACTGGGAAGTGGGTTTGGGTCAATGCCAAACAATATCAGGGCATTTTAAAAAGGAGACTAGCTCGTCTAAAATGGGAGCAAACAAAGAAGAAAAAGTCTCAAAGGGAGAGTATTGTTCGCAAGAAACAACATTCAAACAAGTTTTCCTCGCAAGCATGTGGCAACAAGTCCAAAGGAAAAGGAAAAGTTAGTGATGAGTATGCTTTATATAGTCCCACATCCACACCTCTCACTTGGTCATCTGACCTTTATGTGAGAGAACTCTTAAATGTAAAAGAAAGGTTGGAAGTAGTAGAAGCTAAAGCGCTGGAAAGAGATTGTACAATCCATATAATAACAGCTGAAAATCAGGCTTTAGCAGAAAGCAACAAAGTTCTGAAGGAGCAAATGTCATTACTGCAGGAAGCTCTCCGAATAGGGAAAACAGAATGGCAACGCATGAAAGCGGAGGTGCAAAACATGAAGAAATTTGCAGTGGAAAACACAGAGGTGATGAATGCGAAGCCACCCCAGGATAAGGGGAAAGCAGTTGTTCAAATAGACAACAATAAAGAAACATCAAAAGAAGGGAGGAAAGAAGATCCCACAAAACTTTCCAAAACCTGGGCTCAAGTTGTTGGCAATTCTGCTAAGAGGGAAGGAGAAACAAACATCCAGGTTAACAACATGCAAGATAGAGAAAGCAAGGAAAGACTGGATAGAGCAAGAAACATAATTATTAAAGGGGTGAAAGAGTATGGTAAAAATGAATGTACTCTTGACCTTGCAAGAGACTTCTTGAAAGACAAACTCCAATGGCAAGGACGAGTATGTCAAGCATGGAAAGTAGGTAAGCTCAACGGTGAGAGAGCCAGGCCCATAAAAGTCATCTTGCCCAACTTGCATGATAAAGATATCATTCTGAGAAAGAAGCAACTCTTAAGGGGTTCTTGGTTTTTTATAGAAGAAGATTTAACTGTAAGACAACAAGAGGAAAGGAGGGATGAAATGACAAAAGTTAGGGCAGCAAGAGATGAGGGAAAAAGGGCATGGATTTATAAAGGTAAAGCCGTGATTGCGCAATTTGGACCTCCTTCCAAAACAATGCAACAAAATGATAACAAAGAAGAGGCAACAAACTCTTTAGCAAGAAATGAGGAAGAAAGGTCATTATGGGCAAGCAGGGACAAAGACTCAACTGTGAGTCTTACATGTCAAAACAAATAGCAATCAAGTCTTACCCAGGTTTCCTTAAGATTAGTTTGTTGGAACTGCAGGGGTTACCCATGGAGACGAGGACTTGGGTTAGGGCCTATTGCGGAAGGTAGAGACATAATTTGCCTCATAGAAACACATGAGCATGAAGGGTGTAAGACACCTTTGTTTGAAGGGTACTGGAAGATAGCAGTGTGGAACAAGGCAGCAGGGAATGGCAAAGGGCATGGGGGTATCATGGTATTAGTAAAAGAAAAAGAAGGTCGTTTCATTCAGCTAGAAAAAGAAGACCCAAATAAACAATTTGTTTGGCTTAAAATATCAGAAAATGGAAATCTCATTAGAATTGCAGCATGCTATTTTGCACCGCAAGTTTCAAAAATCTACAAAAGTAGAGGGCTTGACCACAAAGATCCCTTTGCAGCCCTAAAAACGGATATTGCAATATATTCTCAGCTAGGTGAAGTCCTTATAGTGGGGGATTTCAATGCTAGAACTGCAAGTGAACAAGCTAGCATTCTTTGTTGTAAAGAAGACAGTGACCCTATTTGGCTTACAGAAGAGAGTAATCATCAGTGGAAACGAATTTCAGAGGATAAAGGCTGCAATATCTTTGGAGAACAACTGCTTATGCTATGTGGGGCTTTCGATTTAGTCATTTGTAATGGGTTGACTAAATGGGAAAAGTCCGGTAATTTCACTTGCAATGCTTACAATGGAGCAAGTGTAGTAGATTATGTAATTTGCTCGCATAGTTTGTGTGAGAAAATGGAGGAAGTGTTGATTGGAGATCAAATTTGGGACTTAAAATCAGATCACAAACCAATCTATTTAAGTTTCTCTTGGACCGGAAAAAAGCAATTGGGGTCGAAAAATCAATGTGTTCAACAAAATCCCCCAAAGGGCAGAATTCTTTTGAATCCAGCGAATTGTAATACCTTCAAAATAATGCTAGAGAGGCTCTTCAAGAAGGAGGAAATCCCATCTCATGGCCTTCATAGTCACAGATTAACACATTTAATTCAAAGCGCACTTGCTGAGTGCAAAAGAGCAAAAATTAAGAAGTCCGAAAAAAATTGCTTTCCGGTTAATGCTTGGTTTGACGAGGAATGCAAAAGGCAAGGAGAAGGTGGAAGGAATCAGACACGGATAACATAAAGCTCAAAGATTACAAGCAGAACAACATTACAACATGTAAATGGTTCGACTATGCAAGACAACTTTATGAGTAGGATCCCAAGGTTGACCCTCCGACTTTGGTCAGCACAGACACAAAACTCTTCATGGTGCGAGAGGTAGAGATGGGTATCAAGAAGTTGGGTGCTGGAAAAGCAAAAGACTTGGTTGAACTCCAAGCAGAGTATCTAAAGTGGGGCTTAAAAATTCTTTCACCTCACATCACAAAAATTTTCAACAACATCAGACAACAGGGGTTCCCCACAGATTGGACAACTAGTATGGCAATACCTCTTTTCAAGAGTGGCAACGTCAATAATCACTCCAATTATAGAACCATA